>OZ018409.1:23718162-23914081 GCA_963969595.1 Neckera pumila | reverse complement strand
CCATATATTACTTACCACAATAAAGGACAAAATCTATCTTAGGCAGTGAATATGCATTGTGGATTTTTTCAAAGTTTTATGGCATATGTTTTAACATGTATTAATGTCATCACACCTAATTTTACACAATATCACTTTGTAGCATAGGTACCTTAAAACTAACGATTGTACTTTAATGATTACAAGTGGATATAATCTCAAAAAATAGTTTTATTAACTTCACAAGAAAATTTCAATACTACTATAAATATCAACTAATATGACCAAAGGCATTAGCATAAAGAGAATTATAAATGTATGCCACAAACTTATAAATTAAAAATGTGGTAACAATAAGAAATTGTGTATATACAAATTGTTTTATAGAAAATTACATAATCAATCTACAATTTTGGAGATTACAATATTGATTGAATTGAAAGAAGGAAAACTAGATGGTTAGACTCTTAGTAATATTTACTAATCAAGCATACTAAGACTTTAATAATACAATTGCAAGCAAGTCACTTGTGTTTTTTGAATAATGACCAATTTGATCATTTTAGGTGAAGATAAGAACTCCAAGAGTGTTGAAGATTATAAGAATTAAAATAATGGCTAGCACCCAAGCTTTAGAGTGGTCCCCTTGCTGAAGTTTTTGTCCAAATTGGACACTTGATACACCATTGGAAAGCTCTCAATGATACCTTTCTAATGGTATATTATGAAGCATACAATAGCAGACGGATGGCTAGGCGGATAGGTAGATAGGTGGACGGCTTAGTGGACCTCAATTTTTGGAAGGGTCCCACCGTTGGAGTTTTTGGCCAAATTGGATGCATAATATACCATTGGAAAGCTCTTGACAACACCTTTTTAATGGTATATTATAAAGCACATAATAGCGGACAGAGAAGCAGACAAATGGACGGATATTTGGACGGCTGGGCGGACTATAAATTGGTGGACGGCTTGGCGGACCCCAATCTTTGGAAGGATCCCACCGTCGGACTTTTTGGCAAAATTGGATGCATAATATACCATTGGAAAGCTCTTGACAACACCTTTCTAATGGTATATTAAAAGCACATAATAGCAAACAAACGGGCTTTTTTTTAACCTGTAAAGAATAGCTGCAAGTGTGAAATGCTGTTGTGGAATGTCACAATTTTTCCTTCTGTATCATTACGATCGTGAAAATTGAACGTGAGCACTGGGGTTTGACTTGGTAGTAGATCAAACACAGTGGTCTGATTCTGCTTTTTTTTAGCGGAAGTTGCTTGCTTTTCATCTGTGGAACGATCGCTGTGGGAGCTGTCAGGAAATTTCGCATGTCGCGCTGTCAGGTATTGCAGCATCTCTCCAATGAAGGTTTTCTTCTTTTGGCGCATTTCCAGGGAGGGTTCGATAGTGTCTGACGTTAGGGCTTGCTTGTTTTGGTGCACGTTAGGGTTTGCTGTTTTGTTGTAAATACTAGGGTCGTTACCTCAAGTAGAACCTGTTTTTTCATAGAGGTGGTGGTCAAGCACAGAGTGTAGTAACTTCTAAGTATTGCCGTGGTCTCGTGAGGATCTGCGCGGCTCATGTTTCTAAACTCTGACCTAGAAACTGTCCGAACTCGGAGCAATAGAATTGCTTTGCTGCATTCCCATTATGAATCCAGTGGTTTGCAGTCCGTTCATTCTACTGCTTCATACCTTGCATACAGTTTTGGCTATAGTCAAGAGAAGTCCTAGTTTTATGTCTGCCACAGCTTGCCCTGAGAGTTGTGTTGCTTGGTTTATTCCGACCTTAGCAACCTTAGCAACTGAGACTAGTTAATGGAGGACTAATGTGCAGGTGGTAATGGCGACTCAAGAAGAGTACCCGTCACTGGTCCCTGTCCTCCCTGTCGCTCTAATGTTGGAGGAGAGGTTGGAGAGGTTGGAGATTGAGGCGGCAGAGTCAAAGGCATTGCACAAGACTGAGTTGGAGCTGCTTTTGGGATTGCACAAGACTGAGTTGGAGTTGCTTTTGGGATTGCACAAGACTGAGTTGGAGCTGCTTTTGGGATTTTGTGAGAGGGATCTCATCATCGTTGCAGGTGAAATTTTGAAGTGGTCCGTGCAAAAGCGAACAAAGGCTGATGGAGAGGGCCGCCGACTGTACGACACGTCTGCGGCTGTAAAGGGCATGGTGTTTGTAAATTTTGTTTTTTTCAAAGTTATTTTGAATCTATGCTTTGATTCAGTTTTTAAATTTTTTTTACTAATTTATGATCATTTGTGCAGCTTGCGTGCCGTGCTTACGGAGAGTATGGGTCAAATCCATCTCGAAGCCATGTGACGGCGTTCAAGAAGATTTCTCAGAAGGTGATCCAACTACGCAACAACACAGCGCATTTCCAGGACCTGGAAGCCCTCGAAAGGATGGTCAAGCAGTGCACCATTGCCATTGAGTAGTGGCCTATGCTGGAAGTAAACTATCCAGCACAGGGGAAGATAGTGAAGAGTTATAAGACATTCAAGACACTATTGCCGGATTTGTTTAAGTGACCATTGAATTCCTTCAATAAAATTGCACTTCTGTGTAAGCTCATATACATCTGTGTTTCCTGTTTCCTGTTTTACTTTTCCATTTGCTAATCAACGTGGCTAAATTTTACCAGGTAGATTTTCGTGAAGTTTTTTGCAATGCAGCACGTTATTTTCTCACAGCTCCACTCCATTGCAGCAGATGATATTGATGTTGAATTTATTAGTACATTTCTTGAACAGTGTCTTGGGGCGGATATAGTGTGTAACAAAGTCGAATGTCTGCGCAATCTCGTAGGTTTTTTCCAGTGTGCCGCTTGTAGTTCCATCGTATGCTCCCTTGGTACATCGTCTGTGAATGTTGTGCAAGTTGTTGATATAGTCATCAGTTGTTTACACTGTCACTTGTTTCGTGTTGTTGAGTCCATTTGGTTTGGACACTCTTTATTTTGTTAGACCACGCAAAGTAGGCATTTCGAGAACAGTTGCTCAGCCCTTCCTCGACTGGAGTTCTATCGACTGTTCATACAGTTTACACTGCATCGCTTTGACAGCAATTCCAAGACTCGGGAAAGAAGTTAATTGGGGTCTCGCACTTTAATAAAGATGGTTCTATCAATAGCAGGTATGGATATCCCCGCTTCTAGCCATTTGGTGCAGGTTTTGCAAGTATCTTGAGGTCTTCCAAGTCGTTGGTAACCCTTGGAGTTCAAGCCAATGCATGCTGGCGATACATCTTCGGTGAGAATTGCTTCTCTGTTCAGAATTGCTTGGGTTGCTCCAAAAACAACAACGCCACTGTTTTCTTGACGAAGGGTTTTCTCCCAGTACAATCAATGCGAATTTTTCACTTTGTTCTGCTGTGATTTGAAATTTCAGATTGGATTTCGGATGTCTGGAATGTATTTGTGAGGTTGAGTGGATTGGCATACTACCAGCATATCGTTGTAACCGAACAATATTGTGTTTCTGCATGATAATGCTTAGGAAGCTTTGGCGTGCTCATTTTATCTGCAATTCTTTCCAGAGACATGAAGAATCAAGTTCGTCGGGAGGTCCCTGTGATTTGCAGTAGTTTCGCACTTTAGAAAAATATTGGGATAGCAGTGGACAATTTGGAAAAAACTGGTGGTTACGTGTAGCGTTTAGGGTTTATTGTCTCCGTGATTTTGAGGGCTCTATGATGATGGTGCAGGTAAACAATGTAGAGGGTAATGGTCACGGCGAGTAGCGCCTTGGATCGTGTGTGCCAAGAGCTTGCATCGTAGATTCGACTTTTGCATCCTAGCTGCCGCTCATGCGCTCTTCTTCCTCATGCGGACTGGTAGCATTTCTAAAGCGATTGTCAGTGTGTCAGCCTCGAGATTGTGCTCGGTAAGAGATTCTTTGTACCTTGTCGCCTGAAATTCTGATTCTGAAACGTCGGAAGGAGGGCATTATAATTGACAGCACGCTTCAAGTTTGAAATGGAATAGCAAATTCAAATTTTTTTTAAAAATGATCAGCTGTAAAACGTTCACAAGAATAATGGTTTGAGAAATATGCACATGTTGTGATTTATGATTCATTTAGTGAGGATCATCGAAAATTTCATGATAAAGAATTGCTTCCCCTTCACCATTGTCCGCAGTTATTCTCAATGCCTGGAGAGGAAAAGTTGATCGTGCAAGAAAGTTCCAAGCAATTCTCTAGTCTCACCTTTATCCATGTTACAAAGTTCCTTGTACATTGCAAAGCCATTGATCCTTGTGGATTCAGGGTGGTGGTCGAATCCCCGGAAGTGCACTGTTTTCTTGCTTTGCAGGAGATTCCGAAAGGTACGAAATCATCGTCCAGCTCAACCTGACGTGGGGACTTTAACCTAGCTTATGTGGTGCAATTAATTAAGAAGATTCAAATTGGTATGTGAAGTGTCTTTCAGTTGCATTTATGAATGCCTGTGGTAATGCTTCCTCATCATCTTTCCCATGGGGTTTTATATGTGCGTTGCTGTTGTCCATAACAGGCGATGCAGTTCAGGGGACAAATGGCTTAAACTAAACACACCTTCAGGTGATCGACTTTCTGTGTGACAATAGCGTCGGGAAACAGGTGCTTCCTGTAGTTGTCTGCAGGAAGGCCCTTCGGACAGTCATCCTTCACTATGAGAGCAACGAGGTGCGCAGCCTGAACTGATGGATTTCCGGGTTGCCAGACTTCACAACATGAGGATATGGTTACTCTTGTATTCACTTGGGCCCAGCCCGCACGAACCAAGTTGGTGGGACATTGCCAAGCTCATCTTCGCCTGTGCGTGGTGAGCCACGCTTTGACCAGTAACGCCTAATCGGTTATTTGCCTAGACTTGCAAAATTGCGCTTAGGACAGTAGTGCACATAGCATTCTTCTGGACAGTGTTGACCTCCGCCGTTTTCATTGTAGTTGCTCTATGGTTGGCAGTAACTACACTTGTTGACAGTGTTTGGCTGAGCCCCGACGATTTCATTCTTGAACTCAAGATGTGAGAGGATCAGTGCCAAAGAAAGAAAATGTCAGAGGATTGGAGCATCAGTTGGATATCTTCCTTGCCGCAGTGGTTGGGTCCGCGGTGTTCACAGCTCCCTTCAAGAATGTTATGCATGAAATTGAGCTTAAGAAGCTCGTGTAGTTGGATACTGTGTTTGCAATTATGGTTTGCATTCCGACACTCATGTTTACTTAGCCAAACTCACGAAAATGTTATGTAGCATCTGAAGGCGACTGATTTGGGAGTGATTGAGCAGAAGGTTTTGGGCACCCTGCGTGACTCTCTTGCGGGATATGGAGTTTGGCACAGTTTCTGTTTCTTATGCTTGAAAAAGTTGTTAAAATGATCTGCACATACTTTTACGAAAACCAAGGCGAACTTAAGGAGATGAACATTAGATATGCGCTTGCTCATTTACACATACCTGCTGTCATGCCCACATGTTGTTGTGGTCCCCACACAAATTTTATTGACAACAATATTTTTTGTTCTTTATAGTCCTTTAAGAGAGTAGAACCAGGTACATGAAGTCGTCAGGAATTGCCCAGTATCACACTAGTTTTGTTGGCAACCTGTGCTGGTCTATAGGCTAAGCACTTTCCCCTACTGTAATTTAAATTTGAGTTGCCTCGGGGTGCTGTTGGAGCCGCTAGATAAGCTCCTTTTTCTGCATTTGAGTTCTTTGATGCCTCAAGGAATCGCTCCAGAGGTTGACAAACTGCCACTTGTCATAAAGTGGGATTTGCAATTGCTACGAAAATGGTCCAGATGGCAAGGTCATGGGCAATGTTAAAGAAACAACAGCAAGTCCAATTAAGAAATCAGCCATCAACTTTCTTTTCTGGCCTTCCATAAGTAACCAAGGGCCAAGATGCCACAAAAGCAATCACTTAGTATTTAAAAAAAAATAAGAAATAAAATTGTGTAGTCCTTTTGAGAAAAAAAGATCATCCATAAGTTATAAGTAGTGACTAATAATGGTTTTGTTAATCAAATGGCTCTACTTTTGAGGATAACAAATGGGGCACTAAAACATTTACTCAAACATCTGTTTTGATCAAAGTAGGTAGAACAATTAAAAAGTCAGCAATGCATTGTCTTTTCGAGAATAAAATAAAAGACTACAATAAACCAATGAACCCTAAGCATTCATTCATCAATTTTTTTATGAAAAAGATAACGGTAGTATGGTACTGACACTCCCACATGGACACCTAAGCATTGACTTATAAATGTTTTGGTAAATGAAATGTTTTGGTAAATGAAGTGTTTTGGGTGACCAATGAGGCATTCACTCACAATCTTTTTTTAATGAAAAGGGTGAATCCTAAATTAAGAGTTCTTGTAAACATAGACTTATATTTTTTTCCCCTTTTCAAGCGTTAAGGGAACCAAGGGGGCATTTAAGTATTTGCTCACATAAGCATTGAGCGACACTGAAAATCTTTTTGTTCCTAAGAAATAGAGTTCGGTCCTAAGTGATTCATAGAAAGACAGTTGTGATAATTCTATTTACCCATTTGCATAAATCAATATGAAGTTCAGACTCATGCATGATTTCTATATTGTCATGCTAAAACGTAGAAATTAAGATAGCGTGTAAATGGCGAGTAGAAAAAAGAAATTACAGAAGGAATTATTGTTTTCCACAATTGCCTATTTTATTGATTTCATATCAAAATTGTGATATGAAAAAGTTTGGCAATTATTATTGGACACGGTCCTTTCAAAAAAGGTAAAATCATATAAGTGCCCTACTTATTTCTTTTATTACAGCATTGACAAAAGAAAAAGGCATGACCAATGTTTGTCAATTGGTTGTTAATGAATATCATTTTAGTTTATTAAAAAGAAGTAGTACTGCACTCAGTTCCTTACTTCCATGGTTTTAACCCCGTAAAGTCCTAAGGCCATTTTTTTGTCAAAAGCCACTCAAAACTGCCATTTCTGCTGCATTCACCCAAGAAAACACAAAAAATGTTTTTCTTAGAATCTAACCATAGGGTCTTGTACTAGACTTGTCTGAGATCACGTGGTAAAAATTTCATAAAGTTTGACTAAAGAAATAGGAAGATATTATTAGCATTCAAAGTTGGAATTTTTTTTTCTTAAACACTACCTTGCAATTTCAGATGACTTTGAACACCATTTGTGATTTTTTTTTGCACTACAGACTTTGAATTAAAAAATTTCTATGTTTTTGGATTGAGTTGAAAGTCTAGGAAAAAATTTCAAAAAAATGCACTTGATTTTCATTCTTCAAAAAATTTATTAAGTAGAAGTAAGTCCAAGATTGAGCAAAAAAATAAATTGTTAATAGTTCTAAGATGGAATTGGAACACAGTAATTCCAACGGTAAGATTGTTCTAGCAAACAAACTCAATCTTGCCCGACAATGTTTTTCCAAAAATTGTGAAAATTGCAATCAGAAAATGAATCCTACAAGTTATTTTTGGAACAAGATGCTTAGATTGCCCAAAAAACAAGATTGTCCATAACTTTCTCATCTCTAGTCCAAATAGAATTAATCAAAGCTTCACATGTATACAAAAATATAAAATTATAGGACCAAAATACCAAAAAAAATAATTTGGACTTTTTGTGATTTGTTTTGTGTTGCTTGCCGACCTCCATTTCTACCTTATTGTGCCATGACTTTTGCTCCTGGGCACTAATTGAAATAAAAATTATATTCCTATAAAGCTTATGTGTTTTTCTATCTTTAGAAAAAATTTCAAAAAATCATGACAAGATTTGAACAATTAGGAGCCTACCTGAAGTCACATATTGGCCCCGTAGGGACATTCGGATTTTAGGGCTTAAAGTACTTCAACATTGCTGACAAAAATATACAAAACATCAAGTGACGAGCGTATGATGAACGAAGAGGGAACATCATATACGTAAGACAAGTACGTAAATGACATCCCTTCTTCATCCATCATATGCATTCACTTGATGTTCACTTATATATAAAAATGTTTGTTTGACTACCACGACCATGGAAGTCCTTGTAGTCAATGGGAATGGAACTCTAGACCTCCTAGATTTTGAAGCGAGTTTGAAGAACACCACTCATGTGCATCCCTCTATGCCTAGACTTTCTTGAAGAAGACATTGAAATCCCTAAACATGCCTGGAAGACAATGTCCCCGCCCTTTCAGTAACTACGATGCCCCGCAGTATCTAGAGTTCTTCGTAGAGTACGTAGAAAGATGGCGAAAGAGTTTTGGGACCAAGGATTTGGTCCATTCCTGAGAGGCACCAATAATTTCAAGAAGGAGGACTCATTCATAACATTTGAGGGCACAAATTTGGTTATTCAAAGGATTCTAATTCGGTAAGTTAACATCAACTATCACTATTGTACTTCATTGTTTTTGGATGCTTACTGTTATTGGAAATTCATGTTGATTTGGTCAATGTTTGTTGAATTATTAGATTTTTTAATTTGGAGGTGGATGAGTTTGTAGGCTTGACAGAGAAGCAAAAAAAAAAGGCCATTGCAAGAATGGAGGCCAATAATAAGAAAAAAGAGGCCCTCCTCATTGACTTGGCAAACACAAAAGAAAATAAGGAAGCGGATTATTAGGAGAAGAAATGCGATTTGAAAGTGGGGTGAAGAGGAAGGCACTACCGCACTTGACTGAAGATGTCATCACTCATGGGATGCAGGTGATTGTCTTGGATGAAGATGACGCAATCAATAGGGAGGACTTCATCCTAAATCTCTCTACTGAACTGCTTTATGGAGGTGCTAGAATTCTTGAAGAAGGTACTTTTGTCATAATTTTGATTTGACTTTTATGTATAAGCTTAATGACATGATTGTTGTTTGGATCAATGTTTAATTCATTTCATTGTTGTATCTTTGCAACTGTCGGCAGGAAAGCCTCGCATATATGGAGATGAAGTGAATTGGTTTCCGGGTGTGGACCTCGTAATTTTTGACTGTCCAGACAATTTGCCCGTGCCGGGAGTATCTATTGCAAAACATAAGATGCCCACATGAAACACAAATGTAGAGCAAAAAGCTCTTCAGTCAGCATGTGCTTTTGCAGAGAAGCATCTGCAAGACGACAACAATATGGTTATTTTTCACTCTTATTGTGTAGATTCTAGGAGTAATATTGTAGGAATGTGTGAGCCGTACCTGATGATGAATTTCAAAGAATTAACGGGTGTGAACCGTCTCCTTTTGACATTGGCTATTGATTCCGCTACCATGGTAATTTTTCTACATCTTTACAATTGAAGTGTTAATTGTTTGTTCCTCTTGTTAGCTTCATTACTTACATATATCTGGTTTAATCATTTGAATGATTGCAGACAATAAAGTTTGGTGTCAGCATTCTCATAAAGAATCTTGGCGACTATGCAAAATCTAATTTTTCTTTCAAACAGTCAATGGCGATGAAGACGGCTAATGTACACCTTGTTTGGAACAACATGATCAACAATTATACTTTTGATGGGAACATGGCAATAAATGGTGATAAACAGTGGCGGGCAAGTTGTGAAAAGGACCCTTATTTCTTACAGATGCTCATTGAAGGCACAACCATTGAAAGAGATTTGGTAGTAGATTGCAATGCATCTACAAATTAGTCTTTAATGAATCCCTAAAGGACCAAGCTGCGTTTTTTGGCAACATAGCAATTTTGGGTAGCCCACTACAAATGGAGTTTTTTTCTTTTTCTTGAAAATTTTACACAACATGTGCCCTAGGAGTAGCTTTAAGGTCCAACAATTTTTTTAACTTTTGACTACATAGTTAAAAAGTTATTGCATGATATGTGATTTTTTTTTAACTTTGAGCAATCCGGGTAGCTCAAAAAAATTCTTTAAAAATGACTCTTAAGAAAAATAAAAATTTGAGCTTGGTTCTTTAGATTTATATATACATAGAAAACTTTGAATCATTCAATTTCAATCTATGACTCAAAAGTTAGGAGGATTTTAAGTTTGAGGGTAGGTATAGAGTCTTTGAAAACCATAAGTACCTACAATTTTAAAATCCTCATAACTTTTGACTTATAGATTGAAATTGAATGACTCAAAGTTTTCCATGTATATATAAATCTAAAGAACTAAGCTCAAATTTTTATTTTCTTAAAGTCATTTTTAAAGAACTTGTTTGAGCTACCCGGGCTGCCCAAAGTTCAAAGAAAATCACATATCATGCAATACCTTTTTAACTATGTAGTCAAAAGTTACAAAAATTAATGGGCCTTAAAGCTATCCCTTGGGCATATGTTGTGTAAAGTTTTTAAAGAAAAAAAATAATAAACTCCATCCATAGTGGGCTGCCCAAAATCGCTATGTTGCCAAAAAAAGCAGCTTGTTCCTTTAGAGATTAAATTATTGAATATTTGAGTTAGTTTTAGCGAAATGAGCCATTGAACTACAATATTTGAATTTATTTACATTACAAAAAATATAGGGCTCAACAAGGTTGCTAAGCCTGTCCCCCCCCCCCCCCCCCCCCTTCCTGTGGTGATATTATGGAAAAAAAAAATTGAAATCTGAAAATGTGACGTGGTCGCATTTTGACCACATCAGAGCTATCAGCGCCACATCAGAGCTATCAGCGCCACATCAATGCTATATCCTTTTGGAAAAAATTTAATATTTCTTTTGAAAAAAAAAATGTTGTTTCGATACTTCTCTGATAGATTTAGAGTAGATTCTACTTCCCTATTGAAGCTCAAACTCATGTTTAGGACTTAAGATACATTCTTGTTATTTCCAAGAACTTATCCTTTTACTTTAGAGGAACAATTGATTGAATAACCCAGCACTTTATCACACAAACATTACCGGTGATTATGAAGCTATAGACTAATGATCTATGCTTTACACATACTGTATAGCTAGTTAGTGTAACTAGTTAAATATGATGGTAATCTCATATCAGTCGTCAGACATCCATAACAATGACTGAATCAGATTGAGAAAGCCTATTCAGGAATGGAAATTACCAACTGTAAATGAGACCTTAACTTGGTATCCAAATCAGCTCATTCAAATTGTAAATGCAACCTTAACTTGGTATCCAAATCAGCTCATTCAAACCATAAATGAAACCTTAACTTGGTATCCAAATCAGCTTACTCATAACCAATCTCAAAAAGCTGTAAAAAGCTTTTTAACAAGAAGTTTTTGCAGAAACTAAGCAATTCCTTTCACTAGACGACACCACAGCTCGTAACTGGAATCTCAATCGCAGCCCAGGCAGTTTGTAACTAAAGAATCTCAGTTGCAGCCAGTATAACTGATGTCATTGCAAGCTGTGGCCGAAATACAACATCCAAAAGAGGAGCGATTTGTGCAATAATCAAACAAAATTTTCACAGTTACCAACAAGCAATGATAATTTTTGAAAGTTGTCACAGAGTTGGTGTTCCAACATATCACGACTCAGAATCTCAGGTACAACATCCGCCAAAAGTATAACTTGGAGATTTTTTTGAAAAAAATCCACCGGAGGAGGTAAACCTCACATGTGCCCATACCAACCAAGCCAACAATTAATATGCTAGTTGATGTACACAAGGTGTCTACAATTTACCCCAATTTGTCATCGTTTGTTCATCAGAGAATTATTTCAAGTATATCCCATCCTACAAGCAACAATTGTAAGAAAAAAATAATACTAAATCTGCTAGATTCATTCACCACCTGTTGGCCGCTGTTCTGTGACCCAAGCACCATTGCGACAACACCAAAAATACTTCACCGTATTGATCCCAAGCTGTAAAAATCACTCCCAGTGAATAATCTACAACAAACTACTAGTTGTAACTAGTATTGTTGTGAAACAACCAAAGAGAGTTTCAAGTGGAGAGAAGAGAAGAGAAAAGGCGCCATAGTTACTATTGCAAGCAGCTATTCAAGCAGCTAGTTACCAACCACCATAGTCAGGCTCTTAATTTTGGTGAATTAAGGTACAATCTTCTACAAAGGCCGTCAAATCATATTTAGCTTCTTGTCAAAAGCAGAGAAGGTAGTAGCAGTTACTTTCCTTCTGCTGTAAGAGCTAAGGGAGGAGTTGGTTACCAATATCTGTAGTGTAAGTATCTAGCATGTGTAATGTGCTGCAAAGTCACCATTTGGTAGACTTTTTAGTGGGTTTTTCATTTAAGAAAAATAAATAAAGTAACTGTAAATATCAATTATCCCAAGTATACTATGTAAGTATACAAGATAAAAAGTATGTTTTGGACAGCAGAAGACTTATTGAAAACTCAAGTTACCTCAAGAATTAAAGTCTAAAAAAGAAAAAAAGAAAAAAAGAAAAAAGAAATATATATATAAAATAAAAAATAAAAAATAATGTAATTGCACCCCGTGAGTGCCAAAAATCACACACTCGCAGTCTTGTTGAGGCTTGAAATTTTTTGTAATGTTTCAAGTGCATCGATTGTTTCTTGTCATGGCTTGGGCCATTACTTTGTGGCATTGGAAGAGAACAAAGACATTTTTGATGCCTTGTTGAAACCTGTGAAGAAAGTTGCTCCGACTGTAGTAACCACACAAGTGACACAGTCGGCACCAGTACTTGTTGCATCATAAGATCCTGTGTCGGCATTGGTGGTGCCCAAAAAATTTGCTTGAAAGACAAAAAGCAGTAAGTAAGTTTGCAATATTTTTTTTATGATTCTTGGCCTGATATTTTTTGCGCTTCAGAAATCTAACATTGTATCATATATGTTTGTAGTTGTACGAGATTGATGGCAGCAGATGCAATTATGAAGAAAAAAATTCTTTACTTCAGTCTAGAGAAGACTTTTGATCTTCTGGTGTATGCCCAACAACTAGCTTTGGCATTTGTGGATTTTGGCTGCCAAAAAACTAAACATAAAAAATTAACTATGCTTTGAATGTCTTCTGAGGGTAGAGAGACTTCTAAGTTGTGGACAATTCCGCAATGGAATCTACTGCGACTTAGATTCATGAGATTGACATATCTCGTGAGTAATTGTCAGCAATACGTGATTTTTTGGGAGGTTGCAGTATGTGATAGAGGTAGAAATATAAGAAACAACATTAAGTTTGATTAATTCTACTATAGTGTATGTAAAATGTCTTTTGGAGTACGATAAATAGTGTAATATTTGAAGTAATGGGATGTATTTGGAAAAAATTGGATTCAAGATATCTGCCACTTTGTTTATTTACTAGGAGAGATGTCTTAATTATGCATTAGAGAAAATTTCAACCCTTTGGAGGGCCGTTCAAAGTTGACATGCCATGCTATTTCTTGCATGGCCTATCAACTTCAAAAAGTACTTTTGGTAAGCAGTCAAAGTCTATGACTACTTGCCAAAGTAGTCAGATTTTGCAGAATTTTTTTTTTTAATATTTTCTTAAGATTAAAAAATAATAATAATAATTTTCTATTTGGAATTTTAGGTTTCTGCGCCATTACTGCTGCAGTTTCAGTTAGGCGGAAAAACAAATTTTTGAGCAAAAAAAAAGTAAATTTCAAGGCACCTTGGAGGGCTGTGGAGCAGTCCTCTAAAGGCTTGAAATTTTCTCTAATGGTGTTAAGGATTGGCATTCAGTCCTACATATATTTTAGAAATGTATTGTCCTTTTATTTTAGATTCTTTAAGCTTTGATGATCTAACTCGCATACCACTCTAGCTTTGAGAATTGAAAGACTGTCATTAGTCTCACATATAGTCTATGCTGTATTGAGCCCAGCCTTTTGTTAATCCCAATTGATTATGTATTGTATTTATCAATCACATGAGTTCTATTGTAATTAGCCTAGACTTTTACTAAGCCTAATTAATTATGTGTTGTATTTAACAATTACATTAGGTCTGTTGTATTTAGCCCAGACGTTTATCAAGCAAAATTGAATATGTGCTATATTTAGCTAATATATACCTCCCACAATCCGCAACTTTAAATAGTAATAGAAGCAAAATAAAGACATAAATGTATTTATTAACAAAAACATTTCACAAGAGCTCAAACCACCCAACCAAAGAGCGAGATCATCCCTTGTCAAAAGAGAGCCTTCTCACCCCCGACAATCTTGACCCCTGATCTCTATCTTATATATCAACTAAAGACTAATTGTCTTTTTGACAGACTTGATCTTTTTTTCTATCTTTAGCTTTTTTATCTTTGGTTCTATCAAGAACCATCCACTAAAGTAATAGTCTTAGTCATACTTAGAAGTATTCAAAGTATTAATTCCTATCTCATTCGATCTTGATCTTCTACTTGAAGTTGTCTAACTCCAAGTTCCAGTACACTTGTCATCCAAGTGGAGTTGTCTAACTCTACTTTTCAAATCCATCATTTGGGTCTATCCAGTGCACTTGTCATCCAACTGGAGTTGCCTAACTCCAGTGCATAAATCCATCATCGGGAGATATCTATCTCCAATTAATTTTTCCTTATCCACTAATTTACACTACATCATGACTTAATTATCCATCAATGCATTGATCCATCCCTGGTCATCTTGACCAGTCATCATTCATTCATCCCTGGTCATCTTGACCAATCATCATTCATCCATCTTTGGTCGTCACATTAGAAGAATCTAGCCCCTGCTGCGGGCCGTTGCAGCTACAGTAAAATGTGCATTTACAAAATTCTCAAAAATGTTGTCAAGGTGTATGCCACACAGATCTGGAACTAAAAAATAAATAAATTTTTTTTCTCTAGATTTGCACATTCGGTGGCTTGTCAAACGGCCCTTCACAGGGCTCAAACTTTATGTAATGTAACCAGTCATCATTCATCTATCCCTGGTCATGACAAAAGTCATGATATAGTCATCATCAAATCTTTCATCTATCAATGCATTCATCTATTAGAAGGTCATGACATTAGTCTAGACTTTTATTAAGCACAATTGAATTTCTGTTGTATAGAACAATAGGTAGGTACTGGTGAATTACCTTATAGAGCATTTCAATTGACTTGTATTATTTTTTTATGAGGCTTGGATTCATAATCCTATAATATACTAATTAAAAAGTTTTTGGATCTATCCATTACATGTCTAGACAACCATAAGAGTTTTTTTGACTTGGTTTATACATAATTATCTAAATTCTTACATTCAGCTGACTCGATGATGGTACGTTGAACTTGCCTAAGTTCTTGAACCACATTTATTATTTGACTTGCTTTTTTACATGCTAATTTTCTCACAAATTGGACTTCAGTTTCTATCTCAGTGTACACTTGTGAATGCTTTTTGGCTACATGACAACAATGCTTTGAAATTGCACAACTACTAGAATGTTCTCTTTTTAGCTAGGGCTTGCATTTGTAGCCTTTATTTGTTGTTTTTACAAGCATTATTGTTCTCTAGAAAATAGGCTTGAAATATAGCATTTTTGTCAATACCTTCAAGCACTCGTTCAGTTTCCCTAAAATTATTAGAAAGGCAAATGGAATTGGCATTTAACCAAAGTTGTTTAATAATTTTTGGAGCTTTGTAAATTTAGATAAGGATTTGTACATGTTGGAGCGCTAAGGGTTTAAGAAGCCCTTTAATTTATAATCCTAAACCGTACACCAAATTCTATGATTGTGAATAATGCAAGAAGTTGAACTAATATAGCATGTGTATTTGTGGCAATTGAGAATTGCATTTAATATATATCTTTTTCTAATGACCCAAATTTAAAAATTTACATAAATTGCTAAAGTGCAAAATAAATGATAGACAATAAATAATACCGAACTATTAGTTACCCGATTTATTCTAAACCTGTATCTTTAGTTTTTTAACGGATGCACCCCTGAGGTAATTTCATTCAAAAATGACCAAATTTGATTATTGCAAATAACATTTCAAATTTTTTTTAGAGAAGTGCCTTAAATTTGAAGGAAATGATCTCACATTTCTTGAAATATAGAACGCACCTAAAAACATAGGTCCTTCATCTAATTCTGCACTAAAAAAAATTCCCGCTCATAAGCTCATAGGCTTGCCTGCTAGCAATCTTGTCAATATGCCTAGGAACTTGTTGGAGCAATTTTTATCACAAAATATTCTATCCTAATTCTTATTATAGTTATACCGCCCCATAGATATTTTTATGAATTTTTTGATCATTGGTAAAAAGTAATTGACTTCCTATAGAGTCATCTTCTGCAATTTGAAAAATCCAAATTTTTTTGGATAACTTCTAAAAAGCATCCAAATACTAAGTGCAAGCTTATAGTATAATTTTTAATTATTTGTCAAAAGGACTAAATTAATTACCTCCTTCAAATCTCATTTGAAAAAAGAACCTTCAAATTGGAAGGTAATTTTGATGAACCAGTTTTGCCATTGAAATCTTGGCATGTTTTTATGCTAAAAAGAGTCTTTTTAATCTTCAATGGTGTTGTTCTTTGTAGTGCTTGAAATTTCATCTCGTATTATTAATAATATTATTAGTAAAGTGTAAGGGCTAACTTTCTTAGACTTTGTCAATTTAGATGGTGACGTCTGATTGAATTTACTACTAGTACTTCTAAAACCATTAGGAAAACTTCAGGCCTCAAAGAGGCTGTGAGTCTCTATGGCAGCGGTGCAATTATAGAAAAAATTACCAAATTTTATTTTTTAATAATTTTTTTGGAATTTGACGTGGCACTCCTAGTGCCACATGTTAGCACCATGTCAAATCAGATGTTGTTTTTTTAAATTTAAATTTTTAAATTTTTTTAGTTTTAAATTTTTCTTTTCAAAAAAAATGTTTTTTTATTTTTTTTCTATATTTGCACTACAGGGGTGCCGAAAATCAAACACAAGCGACCTCTTTCAGGCTGAAACTTTTTTTAATGACTCTCTATTGTATAATATAGATTCTTATTTTAGTCAAATTTGTCACATGCACTTGTATGTGCAATTTTAGTTTCTAACAAGAATCTTGCAATAGTTAAGCTTGGCTATTTCTCGGACCCCGAACATCATTCAGACACTGAATTAGATCCTAAAATCAAAGAATTGGAGTATTTTAGGCACTCCAAGCTTCTACAAGGACAAATTGCCATATTAATAGGGACCTCTACTAATTAAAGTTAAAACACTCTTTTTATTATTTTTTTCCTACATTTTCTACTACAACTAAAAAAAAAAAAAAAAAAATGAGACTAGAGTGCCAATTCAAGAGCTCACATTCTTTGATTCATTGTAGCTTCAAGAGTCACAATTGTATAAACTAATAGAAAAAATTTCAGCCCTGTACAGGGCTGAATTGATGCATGAGAATGTGCATTTAGTAAAAACGTCAATCCAAAAATGTTGTCAAGCAATCTATAAGGTGAGCAGTCAATCAAGGTGCCCCATTGGAATTCCGATTAAAATTTCATTTTATTTTTCAAAAAAATCTTATTTAAAACAATAAAAAATAAATTAAAAAAAACAACTCATTGTAATTGTACATTTGCCAAAACCATAACGGCCATGTAGAGGGTCCGGAAATAATGTTTCAATGATACTATTTGATGGCAAAGAATGCCCAATATGCTTAGGGCTATAGTAGATGCCAAAACATCCTTATATTGGGTGAAAGCGGCAATAATAGATTGTAGAAAGTGACAGAGTAGAAAGTTGCACTAGCACACACAATGGGATGATTAAAGAGAAGAAAACAATGTGGTACTATCTCAAGGCTAAGGGGGGTTGGAAACCCACATTGCAAAGTTCCACTAGTTAATTAGTGAGGAGGAATGATGAAATCTAATTTGTAGAGTTGCTATATTTGATGGTGAAGAGATATTGAAAAACGACAAACTATACAAGCTCACAGTCTCACATGAAGGGACGCTCAAACTTCATTCTAATATTGAAATATTCTATAATTACAATTAATTTATCAACTAGGATGTGCGTAAAATATAATGCTTCATACACTTCGTAGATTAGAAAATAAATAACACAACCCTAGGTAGCACAAATTTAGTATATTCTAAAGTAATTAAATTTTGAATTTTGGGAATTTTTCTCTTTTTCTAATCTTCACTAAATATATTGGAAATAAACCCACTCTACTATTAATCTTTGCAAGGAAATTTTTGAATTTAGAAAAAAAAGAATATGTTTTATTTTCAACTCCATGTATAGACTTAATTATATTTAAAATATACATATATACATAGAGATATTCTCTGAAAATTGATTCACAAAAATATTTCTTCATTATTAGAGATTTACAATCAAAATCAATGAAATGGACAAGGAAACTAAGCCATAACTACTTATCATGTCCCTTAATCCTTGAAAGTCCTCACTTGAAATATCACATTGTCTAATTTATAAATTTTTATAGATAGTCATCAACAATATGGAGGTTTGATAAAAACTTCAACATGATTGATTGAAACTTTGAAATATAGAAATTGTTATTAATTTTTTATGTAAAATTTACTAAAAAAAGTTGTATATTTTCAATTTCAGAAGATGTTAGAATCAACTATTTGATCAAGTATTTTTTTTTAAATCTTTTTCATATTGCCCATATTAGTGGGCCATGTCAATTTGGGGATGAAGTTTGTTGTAGTAGATTGAAATGTAACATTATAGACCTAGTGCTTTGGAAGGATTTCTTTATTTTGTAAGCTAATTTCTTAAGAGCACATTTACACTAAATTCTTTAAAGTTGAAATTTGCTATAAACCCTATGTGTGAGCAGTAAGAACTTGCAAAGTAATATGCTACTCTTTAAGAGGCTTTTAGTGCTAGATTGCACCAATTAAAGGTACTTTGACAAAAATCAATCAAAATCTCAATATTAGATTGCCAAAATGTCTTCAATTTTTGTCAAAAGAAATTGCCTAATCTAAAAGACAGTAAGGGCAAAATGTAAAATAGAATTATTTTCTATCCAAAATATTGTTGAATGTGGAAATAAATGGTTTGTCCTATTATTCTATGTAGCCAGTTTAGCATATGGAGAAATAAAAAGGTTGGTTAAATGCCTTCTAAAATTGCCTATAAATTAAATAAATAAATGCTCTCCAAAATGTAAGATGTTATACGCTACAGTGTTGTACCTCAGATGTTGCAACTGGCCTATGTGAATGGGACATGCTGGGGAATTCAAGCATTAAAATTAGTCAATTGGGCATCATAATTAGGAGGCTTTGACAACAAATGGTACAAACGATGCATACTTGCTCGGTACAACAACCATAGTCTTTTCTAAATAAGTCATCTTCCTTCCCTTGCCATCATTGTGAAATTTTGTCTTTTAACTTGTCAAATCTTGAATGCACATTACTATGTTTGCAAACATAAAAGTTGAAAGGGTGATTGCATGAAAGACCGGTACTGAAACATTGTCACAATTGCAGTGCCAAAGCTTCATTTTGCAATAACTTTAGAAGCATGACTCGTATGAACTTGAAATTTTTAGTTGAAAGTCTTCTTATGAGTTTAATTATATCTCATATTTTTCAGAAATTTTCAGAAATCATTTTATATTTAAAAATCGTTTAAACTAATTTGACACATTTTGAATTTTAGGTTTTTACTACGTAAGGAGTTCCCAAATTTAATGATTTGGAGCTGAAATTTCTATGGTCTATTCCCATAGTAGGAACTCATATTTCTACCAAGGGGCATTAAAGAATATTTTATTTTATATCCTCTACGTCCATGCAAAGAGGGCTCCCTTGTGCATGCAATTCTGAACATTGAAGACAGTTTTAGGATCATCTTTTTGGTGAAATCTCTTTACTATAAAGTCTTCTCAAATGGCATTTTTCAATTGTTTTTCAAATTAATTTTCCTATTTTTTACAAATTAATATGTCAAAGTATGTATTTTCTTGCGATTCTGCACTTTTCTAGTTCTCCTATTTAAAGATTTATTTTTTTTGCTTTTCCTTCATAGGGTACCTTCTTCTTATAGGTGTATACATTCCACATATTTTTCATAATTTTTTTAAAATATTTTTCTATTTTTACAGTACTCCCAAAGAAATGGCTGAAAACGGCCAAAGTGGAACAAAAACGGAAGGTCATTTATGCAACGACCCGAAATTGACCTCCTAGAAAGAGATTATTTATACATAAGCATGAAAATTTTACAAGATTTGATAGCTTGAGATGTGGACTTTTATTGCTTAAAACACAGCCCAAAGTTAAACATTGGTTCTTCCACCAGCATTGAGCTTATTGACTTTTTTAATACAACAATTGGCAAAAACTTGATAGTTTGGAATTTTTTTAAGTAATTATATAGATGATTTAAAACAATTACAAAATATGATAAAGCACTCCAATCTATTAACCATAAATGTAAAATGCAATGAAGAACATTATGGTGGATGAAACTAATCCCTGTTTTAAAATTAAAAAATTTCACAACCTCATGGTAAAAGTTATTGAATTTGTAACCAAAATAAAATATTCAATTGTAAGGTTAAAAATAAAATAAAATAATTGGAGTAGAAATTCAACATGGAATGCAGATTTGTTTGTCAAGTTAAGCTTAAAAGAAACTGAAGTCATTTACATGACCTACATTGAAAAAATCAACTCATTAAATGAAGCAACCAAAAGAGCTCTAAAAAACACTACATTTAGAGTAATATATTTCAACTTGTCTCAATCAATTTCATTCATAGATTGTCAATGTAGAATTTTTAATATTAATTTTTTACTTCTAGACAAAAAACTTTGTGAGAGGCTCACTCGTAGATCTATCTGTAATACCATGTGGATGGAATTTATAATTCTTATTGTGCAACTTCTATACCTAGGCAGTTCAGTTCAATATATTTCTTTTTAGATGCCTTTTATATTGCATCTTTGCAATTCTCCAAATCTTCAAATCTCATAAAAGGGTGTAGGCATTTAGGGTTTAAAAAATATTGTCAACCAAACCCACAAAAGATATTGTCAACCATAGTCTTGCCTTTCCTCGATAACCTTAGTTGACCTAAATTTCTCAAACTTGGATCTCTCACATTTCATCTCTACTATTTAACTTGAACATAGATTTATTATAAAGGCCATCCATTCCTATTTTTTAATTACTAAAAAATCTAATCATTAAAAACTTTGTTGCTAAGTAGAAAACTTTAAGTTTTATTCACTGAATCTTTAAGTTGTAATCAACTTCTTATATTTTGATAAGGGTGAAATCATTGTTGTCAATTCAAAAAATCCACCCTAGTGGGAGATCCAAAAGCCTACCATTACCTTCATGTCATCAATCAAAAGACAAATGGCACAATTAGAGCCTTCAAACTTAATCATCGTACTCTCTTTCTTTCACCCATGATCAATTGAAGGTTTATGTCATGAAACTAAAGTACATCTTTTTCTCAATGACACCCATCTATTTTTTGATGACTAAAAATGAGTTTGTATTAAAAATATTTGTAACCATTCTATCTACAAAGATCTTTGAATAGTAACTAAATTCTTTTATTTAATAAAGATTAAGTCATTGTTGTCAATACAAAAACCTATCAATGGGAGTTCCAAAGGACCAAGACTTGCCTTCAAAATGAGGACAAATGATACTCTTCTAGCCATCAATCTTGAACATTGTACCCTTTAGCTTCAAGTCTAGCTTTCATTCATAACTAAGTGATGAATGAATTTTCAATATTTGAATATAAAGAATGGATGTTCTACTTTTCATATTTTGGAATTGAACTATTGTATGCTTTAAAGATTAGAAGTTTTTGAGGTTTTATATTTATATAAGATAAAATTTATTTAGTGGAGACATCAAATTTGGATTCATATGGGGAAAAATTTGAACTTCAAACAGGTAGTTCTTTTTTGACAAAATCCAAAAGTTATGTCCAAAATGTCTATTTGTTTCTTTATTTTTATTAAAATTTTGTAAAGCTAACTCTAAATCATTTGACTTTCTTACAATCTTTTTATTTGAAAGTAGATTATTTTGATATTATTAATATTATATATATATATATATATATATATATATATATATATATATATATATATATATATATATATATATATATATATATATATATATATATATATATATATATATATATATATATATATATATATATATATATATATATATATATATATATATATATATATATATATTAATAATATTTAATTATAATTATTTTATCTATTATAATAATTACAAATTGTCTTGACCCCTGTCACAATCCAATGTCACAAAAATGGTCACGTTTTCATCACGCTTTTCTCATCCAGTCATCTTGTTATTTCATCATGTTTTTTCATCCTATTTTTTCATCCTATTTTTCATTGCATCCCTGTTGTGCTATA
Organism: Neckera pumila; assembly: GCA_963969595.1. Taxonomy (NCBI): domain Eukaryota; kingdom Viridiplantae; phylum Streptophyta; class Bryopsida; order Hypnales; family Neckeraceae; genus Neckera; species Neckera pumila. The sequence continues at coordinate 23,891,821 of OZ018409.1, read as the reverse complement.
TTGTTGTTGCATTGTAGCAGGCTCCGTTCTAGTATAATCTATTTTCAGAGATAGAATTCCATGCAAAATTTTCCTTGCACTACTTATTATATAATACATTTTTATTTTATTACGCCTTTTTAGAGTAAGGAGTTGGAATATTTAGAGATTTATCATTATATTGTTGTCTTTATTGAGTATAAAGAAAATTTGCAATTTAAGCCATTCAACTCCTATTCATTGAAAGTTTCAATTTGAGGTTGAAATTTAGATCCAACTTGACACATAGATGTAGACATGTCCTGTTATAGAATATTGAACCTTTTGTCAAGGAACTTCATTTGCAAACTTCTTGTATACTGCAGAAGCTCTCAACACTATATATGCTCCAATGAACGCTTCTATGTTCAAAATCAATCCACTAGAGTACACACTTCCTTCTTAGCTATATCTATATTTAGGCTTGACCATCAACAATTATAATTGCAATGCTAAACTATAATCTACTTTGTAACCAAAACATACCAGACAAGATCTAATTCTTAAAATTTACTTTTTTGAATGACTATATGCTATAATTCTAAAATGAACAAATATCAATTACTCATGGACAACCTAAACACATTTGGAAATGTTCAACCCTTATGTATTGATTGGCCTTACATCACAAGCACGTAGAGCAATCTATGCCCAATCTCTTTATAAATTACACCTAAAACCCATGGCAACCTTACAAATTCTATCAAAAATGTATTGAATAAAACCAACACTATTGCCGTCAAATATTCTCTATACTACTTACAATACTATTTAAATAAGAAAATAACCAACTTCTATCACATTCTTTATATCCCCTATGGATCCTTGCTTTAAGAATGTTGAGATGCCAATTAATGAAAATTAATAATTATTTCATGTAATTATGTCATTTCTTTATGCTTTGTATTTAGGATGTCTTCATAAAAGATGTAGCACATTTGGATGGGATATAAGCTACTTTAGTATTGTACATGGGATAGAAGAGAAAAATGAAATAATTTTTTTTTCAAAATTGAATGCTTAGTAATTTTATAACATATTGATAAACCATGTTTACATTATATATATTTTTTCTTTATTTTTTTCTTTGTCAGCATAGTAGTGACAATACATCCTTACGTATTTGTAGATTAACTTTGGATATCCAATTTAGGAAACCAAACTATAATGTTAACTTCATTCTAGGGAGGCAATTCAATAGGGATGATGTTAATTACATAATTTTTCTCTTCCTCTTAAAAGCCACAAAAATTAAGCTTCTTATCATATTATTATTATTATTATTATTATTATTATTATTATTATTATTATTATTATTATTATTATTATTATTATTATTATTATTATTATTATTATTATTATTATTATTATTATTATTACTATTATTATTACTATTATTATTATTTAAATCTTTTTATCTTTGTATATATTTTTTCTTTTATCTTATCTCCAAAGCAAATATTGGAACTTAGCCAACTCAAGTGCTGCTCTTCCGATCTCTTTGCCGTGATGGAGGCCAAGCAACTTGGTGGGCGCTGTCCGGGCCCCAAGCCGGCTTTGTGTTCCAACCTCCATGAGCCTTCCCGTCGTGACGTCGCTGCTCAAGCCTCTTGTAAGCCACGTGCAGTCTTCAACCGCCCCCTGCGATGTGCCCCGGCTTCTGCTCCCTGCTCGCTTGTCTGGTGTGATGCTGTTTGTCTGTCTGTTGTTGTGCCTGTCCCTCCAGGCCCTTGTGGCTGGTGGTGTTGTATTCTATTTTTTTGCAATGAAATTCCGTTTCATTTGTTTAAAAAAAAAAAATGCTGCTCTTCAGCTTCAGACTTCGACTTATCACCTACAACTTGGATTTGTCTCCTTTTCAAGAAACCGCCAAATCTTCACTTGGCAATTTGGTTGCCAAATCCTTTGCTTCACAGCTTATTACTTTGACATAATTTTAACAGTTACAGAACTGACACTCTTTACTCGCCAATTTGGAATCTCTCCTCTTAATTTCGACTGTTTCCATCACTTACATATATTACTTGGGAATTAATTCTCACATTCACAGATCTTCAATTAACTTACACACAATGAAGCAACACAGGAAATTCACACTTGACTCAAACCAATTTGGAACCATACACAGGACAAGATTCAAGCTTTACTTGACACGTCTCACTTCCAAATTGGTAGAGAATTTAGTGACATACCCTCTCAGAACTCGGCATTCAAAACATACATACGCAATGTCGCAATATGCACTTTCAAACCATCTAGCTGCACTCAAAATTACTTCTCATATTTGACTAGACCCACAGACTCCATTCTGTAACTTAGACATATTCATCGATCAAAGTATACTTTTCTTCGTTCACACAACAATTGTCACCTACATGTTTCACAATTTAATGATTCCAACACTGATTGAAATTCTTCACATAATACTTTCACACACAAGATTCAACACAGCATAAATAGCCAATTAGGAAAATCAAATTTGCTTCATCAAACTCTGACACTTGTTTCCTCAAGACAGCAAGTACGCACCTCACACACACATTTCAATTGGAACTCACATTTCAATTGGAACTCGCAGCTTATAACACAAGTTTAGTCAGTTTTGACACCACATACAACCACATACACAGCACTGATACACCAATTCGGCTGAGAAGATTTCTTTCTGTATCAACCAAATGGTGATCAATTCACTGTTTACAATTTAGAGTTCACATCATACTTCACCAACTGCAACACTCACTGCACCATCACCAATTTAGGGCACAACTTCCATTCCATACTCGCTAATCATCTCATCTCATAACACTAAAGAACGAAATACACAGCTGACTTGAGGCCGGGGCTCGTACTAGCACTCTCAATAGTGGGTAATTTCCAAATTGCAAGCACCGGCCTAATGAGAGCCTCACCAACTCGCAGTTACCAACACAAACCTAATCGGCACCTGGGAGCTTCCAATTTGTCACTTGGGACTCATTGTTTTGTTTTGTTTTTTGAATTTTGCAATTTAAGTTATAATTATAAACAAAAAGCCCAAAAAAGAGTGTAAACCCAAATTAGGTATGTTACATGCCAATATAGCATTTGGTCTAGAATAAAGTACTATCCTTAGAATACCCCAAATAACCACCTGTACATATGGTAGAACCTAGGAATTGGGAGAGGTTAAAGGATTTGGGCGATATTTTTCCAACTAGCCTAAAATTACTATGCATGTGACTTATTATGCCTGAGTTGGTCTGAGGAAAGTCTCATGAAATCCTTAGATCAGTTCCAAGAGAGAGGTTTCAATTTCCTCATTTTATCGATGAAATAGTAGAAAGCCCAAATGTTAGCCTTCAAGAGTTACTACCTCAAAGTGGGCTTGTGGAGGAATCTATAGCTAGAAAAAGGTGATCTAGAGTTAGGATCATGCCAGGGGATCAAAAGCAAAATTGGTTTGTCAAATTTCTCTTGTATGTGAAAGATTCCTCAATTATTGATGCTTTATCGAGAAGGCAAAATTTTATCCCCCTTCCTTGAAGGTGCAAAGTCAAAATATGAGCTTGCTCATCTTTTGTAGAATTTCATGAGAGGCTCCATAAAAAGTTTCGGAATTTTTTGACTTGCAAAAATATCCCTTCCAAATGGTCAACCATTCAAACCTATGATGGAAAATTCCTAGAAATTTTCCAAATTGTGGTAAAATCTCACAAAAAATTAGAATAGGGTCTTTTACATTAATAATAAGCCTTGACAAATTTAAAGACATTCTAATAGTAGGGCATATCTGAACCGGCAAGATTCTTCCAAACTTGCAACGTGGAAGAATTTATGTGGAGTTGACCGGTGTCTCGGAAGTACACAAAGTTGGAACAAAGTAAAAATAAAAAAGATCTTTTTCCCTAATCCCTTGGACCTTCTAGCCAACCTTAACTAGTCACCTCTCTTAGATGCTCTAGTTTTTTGCAATCTTTTGGCAAAGATAAAAGAAGGGGGAGATTCCTTAGAGTACAAATGGCCTTTTGATTCCAATGGCGCAATTTATTTGTGATGTGGAGTTAGTCTCCAAACACTAGAGTTAGGGCCAGCATAGAAAGTAAAAATCCTAAAAGATAGGTTTATTTAGAATGAAAATCCTAAGAGATAAATTTACTGAGGATTAAATGAGAGGAGGGTGGGTGCCTTGGAAAAGTATGCAAGGGCACCCATTTCCCTCTCAAAACCCACCCTTGTAGCCACCTTTTTGGCACTTGTACTCCGTTGAGTCCATTTATGTAGATTTTGGCCATCTTTGAGCCAAATTACTTAACCCTTTAGTGACTGGTCGACCACATTTTGGTTGATTTATGGACTCTATGCTTGTTGTAGGTCAAAATACACCTAATTTGTAAAAATCCAAAGAGGAACAGAGTTAGAGCATCTTTAGAAGCTCACTTTAAACCAAATTGTTTGGCAAGGCATGCAATACTATGTGAGCTATGCTAGTTTGAATGAATTTGTGCTGGCCAAAGAAATGTACAAATAAGCTTCAATCTAGGCAAATTTTTATCAAACTACACAAGCCATGAAGGCAACAATGTTGCTTGGCAAGCCCACCACCGCCTAATCCATGGAATTCAAGGATGTACATTGATTAGCTAAGGTAGAAGGGCCAAAAACTACCCATCTAAGAGTTAAAATTGAGTTTGGGAGAGGTAAAAAATTTTGAATTATATTTCCTTGAAATTTCCTTGAAAAACAAGTAGAATTGGCATCTAATCCAAGTTATATCATATTTTTTGGAACTTTATGGAATTAGTTATGAATTTTTTAAGTTGAAAGGGCATAGGTTTAAAAACCATGAAATATACATTTTTTGTACATTCTTGTGAAGATGGAAAACGAACATGTACAAACAATGTATATTTGAGGAGTGGAGTGTTTTAGAGTGTGAGAAAATTTTGAGACACCTACTTTAGAGACACTTTTTGCTTAATCGTAATAGATTCAATTCTCACTTCAATTTTTGAACCATTCTCATGTCTATATGAAAGCTTCGATCATCTTCATTCTTGTGGCTATACATTGCCAAGTCCTTGTAGCCTCAATTCCTATGGTCTGATCATATTTATCTGGCTCAAAGCTCATTCCCAAATAACTTTTTAAAAGTATATATTGAAAAAATGACTCACCCCCCAAATCAACCACGGTTACTAAAGGGTTAAATGGTTGTTTTAGGAGCTTTTGCAAAGTAGTTTGACTGTTTAGGTATTAGAAAAGATCCATTGCTTAGAAGGCACAATGGACCAACGTTAAGCATCCACTTAGAGTAGAATTTTCACACTAGTCAAGAATTTGGATGTATACGTCTAATTACCAAGGGTGGGTAATTAAACGCCTATAGCACCTAATCGCACACGCTAACCACCAATTTGGAACCGCAAGCTAGCTACCAATCAAGTAGCCAGCACTTCCAAATAAAAATCCCAGTTGGCATCCAATCACTTTCTACCCACTTGGCATTGGATTCTCAAAAATAAAACACCAAACAGACACTACTACTACTACTACTACAAGAAAAAGGGATATTTTAAGTATAGTCATAGTAGTAGTTTTCTAAGTAATGACCTTTTAAAGAGATTTTTAGTAAAATTTTACTGAAAATACATGTATTTTTAGTAAACTTTTACCAAAAATCATTAGGAAAATTTCAGGCCTCAAAGAAGCTGCGAGTTTATATAGTAGTGGTGCAATTATAGAAAAAATGACCAAATTTTATTTTATTTTTAATATTTTTTTGGAATCTGACGTGGCACTATTAGTCAACACCACATCAGATCAATTATTTTTTTAATATTTTTTTAATATTTTTTTATTTTTTTTATTTTTTTTATTTTTTCTGTATTTGCACCGCATGGGTGCCAAAAATCAAACACTAGCAACCTCTTTCAGGCTGAAATTTTCCTAATATCTCCTTAAAAGGTCATTCTTTAGAGAATTATATTTAAAACACCCCTTTATCTTATAGTGTACATACTAATTCACTAACTAAAATACCAACTTGATGCACTGGACTACCAAATTGGTACAGAAGACAACAAAAATGAACTCAAAATTGCAAAAAAAGAATCCAATTAAGAACTTTACAGTGCTTGCAATACTTTCTACAACATCTATTATATTTCATTTCACTACTCAGCTCAATTTGCTTTCTTAACCCCTAACTACCTAAAAATGCATCATATATAGAATCATTCACCACATCAACAACTCTATGGTGATGATTTGAAGAGTCAAATTTAAAAGGTAGATTTCACTGAAGGGAGTTGATTAACATGAAATCCAAATAAAAGTGCAAACATTAGAGTGGATGAATGTGGAAGGAGTGCAAGGTCAAAGCTTGGAATGTCTTTATAGAATATTTTTATAAAGTTTGACCTAAAGTTGGATTTGATAAAAATAGTTTAAAAATATTTTGAGATTTCAAATGTGTACTAGCTCTTTTAATTTTGTATTGATTTATGGATGCATTCATGATATTAGAAGCACTTATTTGGATGAATCCCAAGATTTGGGTCATTGCAAGAAACACATATACTGTTTCATGCATTTTGTTCAAACTCATGAATTTTCTTGGACTACTTTAAAATTAGAGGTTTTTTTTAATTCAAAATAATATCCAATGTATACACCTTTAAGATGAAATTAACTACCGAAAGAAAGAATAGGAAAATTTTCTAATTAGGAAAACTAGAAGCCCCAAATTCTAAGAAAATAGATATTTTGATGTTAAATTTGTAAAAAAAATAGGAAAATAATTAAATAAATCAAATAAAAATTATCCATTTATATAACTCTATAGAAATGGTCATTTATCAAAAGATCCATCAAAATAATATGTTATATGTTTTGAAATGCAAGTAGAAAAAAGCTCACATTGTCGACTTCCACACAATATACAGTTAACTATTTTTAGATTTCCTTCAAAAAGTAGCTACAAGTCTACTAGAAACCATTTTCAACAAATTTTAGCTCCAAATTTTTTTTTGGGATACTCAATAGCACTACATTTTCTCAAAGTGGTAAGTGTGACATCAAATTGAAGGTGAATTTTAGACAGTAAAACATTTTGAAAATTGCAAAAAATTTAGGCAAAAGTGTGTAGTAGTCATGAGTCATTTGGAGCCAAAATGCAAAAGTTATGGCTTGAAACAAATCAACATGCAAGCCCGCATGCAAGGTGTGACACATGTTTAGAACAAAATAGAACAAATGTTTCTTGCAATCACTACCGTGGCATATTATATACATCCAAACTTCTAATAAATTATAATATGGAACTACATTGTGAGAAATATATCGTGCATGTTATTTGAATGACTTCAATACCGTGCCTACACTATATTAAATATAATGGTAGTATCCATTCAGTATTTTATACCTCTATATCATATAAACATCATGTACAATATTTGGATGATTCCTATGCCTTGTCCAATGTGTACAATATTCTCCAAAGTCTTGCTATAATATTTTTAACCTCTAGAATAAAACTAAAGATACTTCTGCACTTAATACAAATATTGTCCCTTTTACATTTGTGTGGAATAGACATTTAGGATTTATTTTCTATCAGTCATAACATTTTCCACTAGTCCAGTCAACAAAATATAATTGTGGTACTAGTTTAAGTACAAAAGATTATTTTATGGTATTCTATTTATGATGTTGAGGAATAATTGAATGGAAGTGATGTAGTAAAGGGAAAGGGGTTTGTCTTTCCACGTATTGAAGACCTCCATAACAATTTGCACTTGTTTAGTCAACAAAAAACATATTTATAGTATCAATTCAAGAATAAGAAATTATCTCTAATGTATTTTATCTGCAATGTTGAAGAATTGCAGAATAGAAGCGTTATAAAGGAAAAGTGGGCTATCTTCCCACGTATTGAAGACCACAATAACAATTTGCTCTTGTTTAGTCAACAAAATAATATCTGTAGTAATATCAATTCAAAAATAAGAGATTGTTTTTATGATATTTTATTTGTGATGTTGAGGAATGAATGAAGGTATTTTATCTGTAATGTTGAAGAATTGCAGAATAAGAAGTGTTGTAAAGGAAAAGAGGTCTATCTTCCCACGTATTGAATATAATGATGAGATGACCGACACTCTAATCTTTGTCATGATGTCTTTGCATTAGAAATGATACTCAAGTGATCAATTTATATTTGAATGCAATGATGAGATGGTATGACCTTTAATTTTAGTCACGATATTTTGCATTAGAAGTGATACAACTTATCAATTCATAGTAAAAATGATTCTACATGTGTACCTTGAATATGTATTGTATATAGGTAGCATAATATAAGTTTGTTATTTTGTGTGACTAGACAAGCCTCTCAACTTTCAACAACAAAGTAAAAATAACTTTATTTTCTCAAATAGTTTGATTTAATTACTAGAAAGGCAGAAACAAAAAATTAACATGTAATCATAAAGAAGGTGGACTTTATATGTGGACTTCAGCTTTGTATCATCATCTAATTTATTTCTTCCAAAATACAAAAATTGCTTGAAAATGTTGCTTATAGAAAAATACGTAAAATGTATACAATTGTATAATCTCACAACTTCCTTTGCTAATATCCTATAATTCCAAAGCATTAGGGGACATTTGAGGCCTCTAGAAGACTGCGAGTTATCATGCATTCCCAGACTGCAAGAACCAGGATAATTGCTCGCTGATGTGGCCGACACTGTGCTACGTCATTTTTGGAAAATAAAAATAAAAATAATTTGCTTAGAATGACATTTGGGAATTTTTTTTTGAAAAAAAAACTTGACAGCCTGTACCGGCCGTTCATAGAATCGGGACAGCATTGGGAACGGGCCTGAAACGGTCGTCTAGAGGCTTCAAATGTCCTCTAATGGTATTGGTAGGATTTAAAAAAATAACTTTTTGGTTCAAAACTTGACCCTTTAAAAATGACTTGAAAAATTTAGTAAAATAGAAATCTGAAGTATGTTCTATGATTAGATTTAGGATTTTGAATGTAACCCTTTTAAATGTCTAGGCAACCACATTCTAGCTGTATAAGGCGCTTTTCACTAAAGAGAAGGGTGTGCATTCCATATTGAAGTTGTGCAAAAAATGGCGCTTTGTATCCAAACAGAGTGCAGTTAAATACGACTATCAACAATTCATGCAAATCATTGATGCTCATTTTTTTCTTGGTCACACTAGTTTGAATACACAATATGAAAAATCTATATATTTACTACAACTTATGGTTTCTATAGGTCTTAGATTGCATATGTGGCCAGTGGTATAGATGGGAAGCACTTCATGAGGATCTATAGCTTAGGCAGCTTTTACTAGCTTGCTTGCAAAAAGAAATAATAAATTTACTCAGATAAGGTTTAGTTTAAAGATCTTACAAACACTAGGACCATGTAGATGAGACTTATATTACCCATGTGACTTTGCATGTATGAAGACTATGAGCATTCTCATGAGCATTTTATCTCCATCCTTGAGATAAACCAAGCACAACTGAGTTCTTTGTAGTTTTGGTGTAGAATTTTTATAGGTATCTAAATGTCACCCACTTGTGCATTGTAAGCAATGGAAAACCTTGTATTGTTCTAGATCGTAAAGTATTTGAGTATAAACTTAAAACAAAAAAATCTCCAAAAATTAGAAATTTGGATCAGTTTTGACCAATGTGGGCTAAAATTCTGGTCCTCCAAAATAAAAGTTGACCAAATCAAGATTTAAAATACCCTAAATCATAAGGAATCTCATGCCCTTTCCAAAATGCTAAAATATTTTCTAATTGGATTCCCTACTAGAAGTTATCAATGGATGAAGTTTTGCTTCTAAACTTTCCTATAAAACTTCATCCATAAATTTCTACTAAACTATTACCATATACTAGGGTCAATTTTTTTTAAATAATTTAAAATAGAATTAAATATGGTATCCAATGAAACTTTTAAAAATTACAAGGTGGCATAGTTGAATAGTATATTAGTATAGAAAATAATAATGGAAATATTCCAAATTTATAGAAATTCAATATTTTTGCAAACAACATTGCCAAATACAAATTACAACTTTTTCCATAAAAAAAATCATTGCAAATTGCAAAAGGAGGAAAATATAATCATTTTATGCTAGATAAATGGCCAATATTTTTAAAAATGAAAAGCTCCATAACATGTAAAAAATAGAGTTTAGGATCAAAGGTCACATTGAAATATTAGACATCACAAAAATACAGTTTGGAAAAAACAACTTTTCACATATAAAATAAAAATATCTCTAAAAATAAATTATTTCGTATAAGACCTAGTAAATCTAATCCAAGGATATAGTAGCATAAATTCACTTTTGATTTTATTGTTGAATTTAGGATTAACTGGAGTTTCTAAATTTTAAGTATTACTTGAATTGACAAAATACATATGACTTTCATCCAAAACAACCCTAAACTAGTACCAAGCTTCATCCTAGAGTATCTTCTTTAAATTTGACCTATTTTTCAATTGACAATTGGTTTTGGAATCCTTGAGAGATACTCTAAATGATTTTGATTCTAAATTGTTCCTTGTCGTTGTTTTCAAAAGATTCTAATTGATTGCATACTTATTACTACTATTACGGACTTCTACTCTAAATTTATTGTTTATAATTTTTTCGTAATTTTTTCGTATTATTTTTATAAATTTTTTTGTATAATTTTTTTATTTGTAAAAGTATAAAGTTGAATTTCTAAAAAGCTAAGGCATTTAAATATTAAACTTTCCTATTGAAAATTATAGACAAATGAAGTTTAATTGTTATATAGTATTCTTAACTTCATCCAAATATAACTTCAATTTTAAATTATTTTAAATTTTTGTATGTTTTTGGAAACCTCTACAAATTAAATATTCACTTCCTAATTCAAATTTGGACTCTACCAAAATTCTAAAATTCTAACCTAAATGTTTAATTTCTAATGCCAATTCCTATCTCTTCTAGAAGATTCAAAACCAAGTAGCAATATTTAGGTGCATATCTCTAACACTATAGATATCACGGGTTCCTTTTCTTGCACCATGATTGTGATTGTCTCATAATATCTATCTTCCTCCAATGTCATTGATTTTGTTGGTTTTTTGCTTACCACTTAAATTAAATAGGTTACAAAAGGAATTGGAATTCTAAACTACTCTCTTTGTGCTCTCCTTCAACCAATATTTTCTCCCTATTTTCTCTACTATTCTATTTGATTTTCCTACTGTTTTTCCACTAAATTCTAAATATTCTAAGGTGCCACCGTTGACATTTGCTCTAACTAAGTATGCCTAATAAAGCTTAGGAATCAAACTAATGTAATGACATATTAAGTGTCATTAAATTTCTACTACATGCTAGCATCTATTCAATCAACTATCTTTTGTTTAAATTTCTTTTGGAATTTTTTGTTCTAAATCAGCAAGCTACTAATGATGGTCAATGCTTACAACTATTCAATTCAATGGCAACTTTATTCCCTTCTTTTTCTCTTTCTCACTGCTTATATTCCTCTCCACCTTCACTCTTAGAAATATAGATTGATCAATGGAATTCTATTCTCTATTTTTTCTATTTCTAAAGCTAAAACAAATTTTTCAATCAATCAAGGTAAGATTAGTAAGTATTGAATTGGCCTTAGATACACAACTGACCTCAATATTCAATGAATATGCTTATTAGGAGAGGCAACCCATTCCGGACTACCCTCCCATTCTGACATTGTAGTCCGTTCTCTTTCTATGAAGGAGCAGATGAGCAGTTATTGAATATGACATGGTTCCTGAGGCAATTGTGGCACATTAGGATTGTCTCCAAGAATCTCAATATTGCAACCAACCGTTAGTGGATTTTACAATCAACCCCTAGTTGGAAATAGGAAAGTCTATATCACAGGAATGGGTTGAACAAAATCTTCAACTAAAAAATTCATTGTATATGCATTTTGAGAAATAAAAATATGAAATTTTTTGGAAACCTTCCTAATTCTATTAATTTTTGCATACAGTTAAATTTCCACGCTAAAGAAACCCACCTTACAGACATGTGTAATTCTTTAAGTGATTGGAAATAGGTTGCCTCTCCTACTTTGACTTGAGGTTTTGTAGTGAGTTGGCTTTGTGGTATGATATATGTTTGTAGGCTTATGCTATTTAAGACCTATCCCACACACGTGGGCCTTGTCATCCGCTTGCCACATATCGTCCTCTGATTGACACATGTTGCCCTATGATTGGCCAAACCCTGCCTTTGCTAGTTTGGTGTTGTTATAAGATTGAGCTTATATTTGTACGACGAGCCTCTTGCGGAGGTAAAGCCTACAGTAGGGTGAATGTAAAAAAAAGACCCCCCTATTTTGTGCCGTCTTTTATCAATTGTTAACACCTCTCCTAGCTAATTTGGGGCCTCAAATTGCAAATATGAACTCAAAATTTGCAAAAAAATCATGTTTAACCCATAAACGTAGCTGCGGCCATTTTCTGGTCGATGAATGAGAGAGAATCCTTTAATGTAGGACAAAACAACAACTATTCATTCTTGGAATTTTGTGTAAGAAGGGGAGATCTTCTACAGAAGCTTGACTTCCAATAGATACTTTTGGATTTCTTAATGTAGATGATGTCACACGGTAATGGAAAAGGATGATTTCCAGGTCACCCCTGCGTCCTTTAAAGGTTAACAAATAAAATGTTACTGTGATTTCTCCAAGGTAAAACAAGGAGGTAAAATGGCCTCCGCAAGAGGCTCGTCATACAACTATAAGCTCAACCTTGTCACAACACAGGGCCCCTTACCATTAACCCCTAAAAGACCAAGGCCTTTCTCTTGCCAAAAAGCTCTCAAAACTGCCATTTTTTGAACAAAGAGCAAAAAAATTTGAAAACTATTATTTTTTGCACATCTAACCATAGGATTTTATACCTAACTAGTATGAGGAAAAAATTTCAAGGTTTATGATCGCACAGATTGCAAGATATCTGCGTTTAACCCCTAAAGGACCATTGTCCCTTCGGGGGACAAATGGGATTTCAGGCAGGTACCTATAGGCTGAATTTTTGTCATGATTTTCAAAAACTATTTTTGAAAATAGAAAAACTGAAAAAGCTTCGTGGGAATATAATTTTTCTTTCAATTGGTGCCCGGGAACAAAAGTTATGCCCAAATAAGCTCAAAACAAGGGAGAGCAGGCACCGAAATTTTTTTGCAAAAAATTAAATTTTTTCTTTTTAATTCTTTTTCCTTATAGATTGTATTTTTGCCTATTTGGGAAGCTTTGATTCATTTCATTTGGTTTTTTTATGAGAAAGTTATGGACAATCTTGTTTTTTGGGCAATTAGAGCATCTTCTTGAAAAAAAATTACTTGTAGGATTCATTTTGGAATGCAATTCTTGCAATTTTTAAAAAAAAAAAAGTTCCATACAGTTTAGTTTTCTTGCTAGAACAATCTTACCATTGGGATTAGTGCATTTTAATTCCATCTAAAAGATATTAATATTTTAGATTTTCCTTCTATCTTGTACTATTGTCTACTTAATAATTTTTTTAAGAATGAAAATTAAGTTTTTTTGAATTTCTTTTTTTTTCCTAGACTCTCAATTCAATTCTCCACTAGAAAGATTTAAAGCTCAAAACTCTATAGTGCAAAAGATTTAAGTTAAAAATGTTCAAAGTCCTAAAATCTAGTCCCGCAATGTGCTGAAAATCTTGTTTTTTTCATTTTAAACGCAGATATCTTGCAATCTGTGCAGTCAAAAACTCTGAAATTATTTCCACACATTGTCATACTAGTTAGGTATAAGATCTTACCATTGGATGTGCAAAAAAAACAATTTTCAGATTTTTTTACTCTTTGCACTAGAAATGACAGTTTTGAGAGTTTTTTGGCAGAAAAATGGCCTTGGTCCTTTAGGAGTTAAAGTAGAAAAAACAAATTTTTCAGCATATTGCGGGACTAGATTTTATAGCTTTGAATATTTTTAGCTTAAGACTTTTGCACTATAGAGTTTTGAGCTTTACATGTTTATAGTGGAGAATTGAATTGAGAATCTAGGGAAGAAAAACAGAATCCAAAAAAACTTAATTTTCATTATTAAAATAATTGTTAAGTAGAAGTAGGTACAAAAATCTAAAATATTAATATCTTTTATATGGAATTAAAAGGCATTAATTCCAATGATGAGATTGTTCTAGCAAAAAAACTAAACCTTGTGGAACTTTTTTTTTGAAAAATTGTTAAAATGGCATTCAAAAATGAATCCTACAAGTTATTTTTTTCAGCATCCCCTAAAAGCCCATTGTCCCTTCGGGGAACAAATGAGTTTTTGGGCAGGTACCTACGGGCTGAAGTTTTCTCCTGATTTCTTGAAACTTTTTTGGAAGGTAGAAAAGTTGATTAGCTTTGTGGGAATATAATTTTTTCACAATCGGTGCCCGGGAAAAAAAGTTATGACCAAATAAGCTCAAAATAGGGGACAAGAGGTAGTGCGAGCAGCAAAAAAAATTTTATTTTATTTTTATTTTTTATAGTATTTTTTTCTCATAGATTATATTTTTGTCTATTGTAAGAGCTTTGATTCATTTCATTTGTATTTGTAATGATAAAGTTATGGACATTCTTGTTTTTCGGGCAGTTAGAACATCTTTTTGAAAAAAATGACTTGTAGGACTCATTTCTGAATGCAAATTTTCGAATTTATCAAAACAAAATTTGGCATGGTTTAGTTTATTTTCTAGAACAGTTTCAGCATTGGAATTAGTGCATTTCAATTCCACCTAAATATAGGAATACTTTAGATTTTCCTTATATCTTGTACCTACTTCTATTTAACAATTTTTTTAATAATGAAAATTAAGTTTTTTTGAATTTTTTTTTTGGTAGATTGTCAACTCAATTCTCCACCATAAACATTTAAAGCTCAAAACTTTGTAGTGCAAAAATTTTAAGTTAAAAATGTCCAAAGTTAAAAAATCCAGTCCCACAATGTGCTGAAAAACTTGTTTTTTTCACTTTGAATGTAGATATCTTGCAATCTGTGCGGTCAAAAATTTTGAAATTTTTCCACACATTCTTATACTAGTTACGTGTAAGATCCAATGGTTACATCTGCAAAAAAAACATTTTAAATTTTTTTCACTCTTTGCTAAAAAAAATGGTAGTTTTGGGTGTTTTTTGGCAGAAAAAAGGCCTTGGGCCTTTTGGGGTTAAGAATTAGTACAATAATGGAATCACTTAACATCGTGTCTGTGCATAGTTATTGCATTTACATTACATTTTTTATCATTCACATTTTTAGTACTAAATCAATTGAAAAGCAAGAATTGTGTTGGAAGTAGAAATTCATACCTCATTTAAGCATAGTAGAATAATTTTTTTCAAAAAACTTTGAACAAAAATAAGGTATAAATCAAGGTAGATTTCATTTGCAAAAATCCATTGGAGATTTCAAGACTCGAATAAAAAGTTATGAACAAAGTTCAAGGACAGGTTAGAAGGGACATTTTTTTGGACATTTTCAAACATTCTCTCACAATTTTGTCTATAGCTTTTTATTGAAGTCTCAAAATCTCAAACATGGATTTAGAAGTGAAATCTATCTTGACTTACTAATGTTTTATAGTTCAAAATTTTTTATAAAAAGTTGTTCTACTATGCCTAAATGAGGTCTAAATTTTTACTTTCAAGACAATTCCTACGTTTTCAATTGCAAATGAGTACTCAAGCTCTAATCTTCAAATTATCTCATATCCTTTGAGTGTGCGCTGAATGTATTTCAGTATAAAAAGGACCTCTCCACCCTTCAATCTCACCAAGTGCCAATGAAGTGATTCCTTCACTACGTCATCAAGTTTCTTGCTAGTCTACTAATGGATTTAGTTCAAGCTACAATGAAGTGATTTCTTCACTAGTACGCTATCAAGTTTCTTGGTAGCCTATGGGTGGATCCAATTCTAGCTAAAATTTGATGGCCTTTAGTAATAATGGATGTCATTAAATCATTTGGTGCACTTATTAAGATGTAAACTAAAATTTATTAGAACATATATTAATCAGGTATTGACAAACAGAATACAAGAAATTTAGTTAAAAAAAAAGTCATTGAAACTTAGAATCATGGTAATCAACAATTGAACATTGACAATATTTTTTGTATCATTGATACCATTTATTAAGCGTTATTGCAATATAAATAGCAATGACATTATTGTCAAGGATTTTTGTGTACTTGAAAGCATATAAAATGCACGACAAAGATAATAATTTTTTGTGCATAATTTGTGTCTTTTGCGCATTTGTAATTAACATATAGAAATCAAATAGTTCATACTGATTACAAAGTAGTATCAATTTTTTGCAATGATTGTGTACATTGGAATGATGTGATAAATTGTAAATTAACATACGCACACATGACACATGATAACTATTGACAATCCGCAGTTTCTAAACTTTGTGATTACATGCGGGTGCATGTATATAACAAATAAACCTTCACAATAGCTTTAGAGGTACTTAGTCCCATATCACTTTAACTGCTTGGATGATTTCTTGCTTATTCTTCACCCCAATACAAAATATCCATTATAAGAAATCCATGTTTTTTTTGATGAATTTTTCTAGACATTCACCTATTTTCATGTTAATAGTAACGTCAAACAAAACATTTTGATGTTATGTTTGACGTTGTTCTTAACATAAAAACAGGTAGACGTCTAGAAAAATCTGTCAAGAAAAACGTGGGTTTCTCATAGTAATCTTTGACAATCTTCCAAAGGTTCTTTATGAAATGGTAGATAGTATATAAAAGAATCCAAATTATTGTATGATTTTAAATTACTCATTTTTCACTTATTATGAGTTGAAGTGCACTTCATTGCAATTCCAACACAATTTGCAATTTCAAAACCAGTTCATTTTTTAGCAAGCTAGAGCTTCCTAAAGTTGCTGGACTTTTCAGTGAAATCTAATTGAAAAATTCATATTTGAACTGGACTTGACTATACATAACAAAAGATTAAAGATTGCCATAAAACGTTGTACCTAGTTATTAAGGTTAGCAAAAAAGAATTAAAAACTGACAGAATTATAAGAAGCTCATTTTTTCAAAAAAAAATTGTATTGAGAGAACATGGATTTAGAAAGCATTTATCTATTTTAAGCAATTTTTGAAATTTGATTTTTCCACTTGAATTAAATATTTTACATGAACGCCAAGCACGATAGTAGTCTGTCATCATTGTTAGTTCACCTTCTGTAATCGAATTAATTTGTCTGGTTGAAGGCACAAGAAGAATAAATTAGGTCAATGCAATGCCAAGTGTCCAATAGAAAATAATAATAATAATAATAATAATTATAATAAAAATAATAGTAATAATAATAATTCATTATAATCAACTTGTTTTTTTAAAATATTTTTGTATTCTAATAATCTATGAATTTTTATCATTTTATATGTAATTAAATTTATATATTTATAATTATTGAATTAAGGAGGTGAAATGATTGAGGATGTCTAGCAATTAATTCATTATGCATCTCAAAGTAGCAATGCTAAGCTTGAAGAGGAACCTTCACTTGTCTGTACATACTTTCCATTATCATCTTTTGGGCCATTGTACATTTTTAGATTGATCAAATTCACAAATGAGAAAAAAATTCAAGTGTATTTCAACCAAAAATAATTTGAGTAAAAAGACAACAAAATAGGTGGTTAAAGTAATAACATATAGTTTTTTATTGTTGTCCCTAAGTGGGACTATTCTATTTATTTGGATTCTAATATGTGTTTGTTAACTCCATACATGGTAATCTTAAAGCATTCCTCAAGATTGTGGAACAATGAATGAACTTTTGCCATGTGTACAAAACCGCATGGTAGAGTTTATTGAAGCTATTAAATTGTGACTTTCCAATCCAATTCCAAACCTTTCAACTTCAATTCCACACTAAAGTTGTCATGATGCCAATCCTTTTGTAGTTTTTATTACATTACAATGCAACAGGGTGCAAGATGATTTCCAAAGAGGGATCGCAGTTGAATTGGGTTTGTCTACTTTAGTAAATACAGTGACCTCAACTTCTTATAAAATCCTTGTACACATCAAACACACCCTTGAACAATCCGCGTGAAGTGGAAAATCTAGCTTGAAGTGTGTCTAAAGTGAAGTCCACAATGACAACGTCAAGGCATTATACATTGTACTCTATGCCTTGATTTGACCTGATCGGACGCACATTGACCACATATACATTGGCGTGACGTTCTCTGAAAGAATCTCAAAGATCCATTTGGCATGCGTTTTTTATAACTTTGGTGCTCTTGAAAGGACACTATTTGGATGTGTGTCTCTTGGTACTTAATCAATGTCATGGAGAAGACTTAATCATGTGCCCACAAGCCACTCATTTGCAAAGAGGTGGCAATTTTTGACCCCACAAACTCGAAGGTTATAGTTTTTAGCTTCTTGTTTATTTTTTAATTTGCCATGATTCATTCGTTGAGATATTCACGTTGATTACAATCTACTCTATAGAGAAAAAATACGTGCTACAAGTAATGATTTTTTAAATTCATAACTAATCTTCAAATGCCAAAACAAATTGAAATTAGGATTAGATGTGCCTTCTTTTTGTCTTTGAAATAAAATGTACTAAGAAATATTTTGAGGAGGATGGTCACAAGCTACAATGCACTATTCTTAAATAAGGTTCTTTGTGCACTCTTGTGCACTCAATATGCACTCTTGTCCATTTTCACCAAA
Source organism: Neckera pumila (assembly GCA_963969595.1). NCBI lineage: Eukaryota > Viridiplantae > Streptophyta > Bryopsida > Hypnales > Neckeraceae > Neckera > Neckera pumila. Next base: position 23,873,003 of record OZ018409.1, on the reverse strand, counting down.
TTTTGATTTAAAACCATTTTCAATAATTTTTTACATCAAATTTTTATGAAATATTAAGAATAAAGTATTAAAATAATATATATTTGAAGACAGGATTGACGTTTTAATTTGACTAAACAAATTATCTTGAAGATATAGAATTCTAAAACTTCTCACATAATTTCTTAAGGACTACGGGATAGTCCAAATTTCCAAACTTGGGAAGATGTATTATAAAATTCAACTTTAAATAATAATTCAATGATGGCTTTGCAACAAAAAATTATAAAATATGATCCATAGGTTATATTCTTATGGTTAAATCTACACTAATTGATGTTTCCCAGTAAAATTTGACACTAGAAATTGAAAAATCCTTCTAAAATTGATTGCAAGCTGAATATTTGTAATTTTTGAAAGATTGGGTTTCTTTTAAATTTAGACTACTAGGCTCTAAATATAGTAATTTTAAAAGATATTTAATCTATTTCTTTATTGACATCATTTTAGAAGGTCCATTTTTTTAATTGAAAAATTTACTTTTTAAGGTTTAACATATTTGAATGCCCTTTGAATTGTAGAATATTTGTAGCAAAGTTTTAAAAATATACACCAAAAAAATGTAAGATGACCAATACAAGAATCCATAAACATTAAAATGAAGGAAAAAACAAAATTATGTGTGTCCGGGATATGTTTGCATTTGTTTGCATTCATCTGTTGTTCAAATTTGATTGTTTGATTCTTTAGGGATTGATAATACTTTGACTAAACAACAACAATTCCTTGGGGTTTATTTTCATCTCAATTTGAATTTTATATTTGAATTTTCATTACAATTTACACCTAATTGGATTTGCGTTTGCATTCTGTGAGTGTTTTAATATCCACCCTTGGTATTGAACAGGCACAACTAGATTTCTACATTTGAGTTGTAAAATGTCCTACCTATAAGCCTAGGCATGGTTCATTGTGCCTTTCAAGCAATGGAACTTTTTATGCGCCTAATTGATGTAAAATGCAAAAAAACCCACTAACAATCTCAAAACAAAGCTTGGTTTGCCCGAACGGACAAACCAAGCAAGGACTCTAAGGTTTTGTGGCAAAGAGTTTGCAAATCAGGTCTATTTATCCTATTTTGTAAATCAGATCATGCCATTCCAATATGATAAAATTCAACTTAATTGGAGTTTTCTAAAAGATTGGAAAATAGATACTATTATGAAGTGGATGAAGTTTGGCCTTTGAAAGGGCACTTTACACTATAAGAAACCCATGGTTTTCTTGATGGATTTTTCTAAACGTTCACCTATTTTCATGCTAATAATAACATTAGAAGTAACATCAAATTTTTTTGTTTGACGTTATTAATAACATGAAAACAGATAGATGTCTAGAAAAATCCGTCATGAAAAACACGGATTTTTTATAGTATCAAACTTCATCCATTGAATTTTCTTGACTCCTAAACTCAATTTGACTTCTAATTTGGTGAAATCTACTGTCAAAATTCCAAATTTGGTTTCAAACAGATGGAAACTCCCTACTTCTATCCAAATTCCATACCAAACTTCATCCCTTGCTAATTTATGAAGTTTATCTTGGTTTTTGGAGACTAAGCTAGTTTTGGACTCTTCTAAATTTCTTACATCAGAGTCAAAATTCTAATTATCACTTGATTGTCTTCAAAACTTCTAAATTTATGTCTATCTCATTCTAGAGTCTTTTCACTTCCTTTATTAATGTATTATTTTTAGAGCTTTTAGAGTTTATTCCTTGTAAGGCTTCAATTCATCTATCAAAAATGCTAAAGCACTTAAAAGTTGAGCTTTCTTAGTGAATGTTATAAATAAATGAAGTATGACCACTAATTGGTACTTCAAACTTCATCTGCTAATTGCTTCTATTGTGTAGCTTGAAATTAAATTCTAAGTAGACTTTTAGACTTTACATTGTTACTATTTGTTGCTTTTTCATTCTTGTTCTTAAGTCAACTTTCTAAGTGTCATACTTTTTTGGAAAGCTTTGAAAATTTTATAATAAGGATCCAAACAAAATTTGAAATGAAAACTATGGTTAAAGGTTAAAATCTAGCTTGTAACTTTGGCTATGGTTAAAATTCTTAATCAAAGATTTAGGGGGAAAAAAAGTGAAATTAGACACTTACTTTGGAATGAACCTCATCTAAGAGGTGCTTAAAGACGCCTTTAGCATCTCCCTTGTTCTCCATCTTGTCTCTTTTTAATTATTTGCTTTTGGAGTTTTTAATACAAGTTGTAGGAATTTATTCCAAGTCTACTCCCTACCATCTTCTAAATTTTCTTTCTTCTATTTTCTTTCTAATTTTCTTTCTTTCTTCTTCCTACTTCATCATTCCCTCCTATCTCTTTTCTTTCAATTATTGAAGTGTACTCGTTGATTTTGCCAAAGGAATACTATGCAAGTTCAAAAACAAAATTCAAATAAAACTACCCCCTTGTATCCCTATCTAAGTCAATTATTGTGAAACATCTATCTAGTTCCAAATTGCAAATGCTAATACATGATTACCCTTTAGATTCTATCTTAATTGCAAACAATTGGATGATTTTTATCCTCTAAGCTCTATATCCCACCTTCCTTCACTTCAATCTACACTTCACTACTTCAAAACTCACTTAAAACACCCCATTCTATTGTAGTGCTTCATTCCTCTTGAAGTTGCTAGTTTGATTGTTCGTGTGCATACTTCTATTTTGCTTCTCTACTTTTGTTTACTAAACAATTAATAACACCGCAAGCTCTTCTATATAGTTTTCTTTTGCCAATATATATGTTGCTTATTAGTCTAGATCCCAATGCTCCAACCTCTCTTTACACACCCGAGATGCTTGGACATTAGGCCTTGCTAATTTCCCAATCCATGGCTTAATTTTTCCAACCCTTGCTTGATCTCCTCAGCCTCTAGTTTAGCAAATCCCAACACTTTTGTGGTAGGTCTTAGACCCTTTGCTGCTGACGTGGCAGTCCTGATCTCTAAAAAGATGACATGGTGGTCTCAGCCCCTATGATGCTAATGTGGCAAGTTTCTACCCCTAAGAAGCTAATGTGTCAAATCTTGAAAAGTTGATGGGATGGGCCATTTGGTAGTTTGACCCCCTGATGCAAGGTACTGAGGCTGCTTTGGGAGCTTTGGAAATTGAAAAGGGTTGGATTAAATTTGACAGTGGGAGGTTGGGGCTTTAAACTAGGAATTCGGAATTGAACTTGAGAGTTTGGAAATTGGACATTACTAGAGGCCTTCTAGAATATAACAATCAAAGCTTTGCCAACTTTTTGGAAATTTATACACAGCAATAAGGCTTGGCACCAAAAGAAGTCAAAGCTTCACCTTCTAAGGGCTAAAACAAGATGGATAAACAACTATAGAGATTGGCAAGTCAACATTTTCTGTGGCCCCAAATTGCTTCAAAAAGTACTTGTCTCCAAAGGAAGGTAAAAAACTTCATCAATATTTATTTTTTTACAAATTCATGTGTAGGACCTTTTAGTTCACTTGTTCAAGTACATTGTCTCAAAATTTTAAAATGAATATTGTCAGCTCAATGTGACTAAACTTCAAAATGCAAGCTTTTCTAGCCCTTACCAAAGCTGAAGTTTTGTCTTTTAACATTTAAAAAACAAACCCGTAAGTCCTATAACTTGTGCATTTACTCAATATGTTAGAAAATGGGTTGAAAACATATATAAAATCTTTTAGCCAAAAAAACTTTCATACTTGCCTTTAAAAATTGTAAAGTAGAAGGTGGTACTCAATGAAAGAAAAAAAAAATTTGCTAATAACTTTTGCAAGAAATTGAATATTGTTAATTCAAATAGTGAGAATGTTCTAGTAGACAATGGATACCCTTTATTTTTATTTGTATTAGAAAGATTTCAAAAGAGAGTAAAATACAACTCTATATGTTTTTTCTACCTTTGTTGCCATCAAAATAAAATTCTTCATAACTCTTACCTCATTATTTGGAATTGAATGATTCAAATGTTTTTGAGTAGGTATCAATCTATACAATCTTCCAAAAATAATAGTAGTTTCTTAGAATATATTTTTTGTTATCCAATTTGACATTGAAATTTAAAACATTCTAACTTTGCAATACTTATTGGAATGACATGAAACAAAGCTTCACACGTAGATTATGATGAATAGCATCCATCCCAAAAAATTCATGTAAAACTTCAAAATTAAGAAGTCATTCAATAGAGCCTCCCCAAGTTTTAAAAAAAAACAAAGTTGACTTCTTGGTCCTTTAGGGGATAATGAAAGATATAAGGGCAACAAATCTATGGATACGCTTGATGGAAAAATGATATCCAACTTACCAATAAGTAGGTTAGAGATTGAATTTGTAGGACTTTGACATCTTGTTGTATCTTAACAAATGGACAAAATCAAATGAAAGAACATATTTAAATTTTTAGAAAGTGAATTTGGTGGCATCATAACCTACAATATTTATAAAAAAATTATAGTCCATTATTTGTACTTTCTATTAAAGAATCATTTCCAACATTATGTACTTCTACTATAAAATAATAGTGTATGATTGTATTCTTTATTACAATTAAAAAAATATGATTTGAAGAATTAATTATTATGTAATGGTATTTTCAAAATTCAATACTTTAATTTAGTAATTTAGAGTTTTTTGGCTATACAAATTACATAATTGTTTGTATTTTCTATTTGTACGTTTATTGAACAATATATTAACACGCAACTACTACCTTGTGTAGAATTTTCAATTTACTTTGCCATTTGTTCTTATAATTCAAAATCCTTTACTTAGATATCAATTAAGAAAGGTTAGTGTATATGAGCCTTTTTTAAATTAGAAGACTTAGATGAAAACTATTGTGACTTCCTTTCAAAATATTTTTGAAAACATCAATTTTCCTTCAAACTTCCTTGCTACCTTTTAATATACTAGCAGTTGGTGCTTGCTATGCTACGCATTCATCATTAGAATTTTATTAGAATTTTTATGTATTAGATAAAATGCAGAACAAAAATTTCCATAAATCTTCAAATAAAAATTACTAAAGTCTTTGTATGATTTTGTTTATAAGTAAGCATATATTGAAATGTACAATAGAAATTTATTGAATGATGAATGAAATATATGCAATGGTGAATACTGTGAAAGATACACATTTATTGTAATGCATTCAAAAATTGACTCAATTGTTACAAACAATGGCAACCCAAAAACTTGGTGAATTGAAAAGAAAAACTTATAAATTTCAAAATCTTCATGAACAACTGAATTGTTGTGAAATCTAAAATCCCTTCAATTGAATAAATTTCTCAAATCATTTGGTAATAGCAATAGAATTTTGAAATCATAAAAGCTGTAAAATTGGTATTAAAGAGGTGATTGCAAACTACTACTCTATTTCTGTAATGTAACATTGTGTGAAAATATTATTTTTATGTATACACAATTGAAAATGTTTTTACAAAATATTAATATGTGATACAATGAATGCGTAGCATAGCAAGCATGAGCCCCTATTATTAATGGTAGCATTTGTGATATTACAGAGGGAGTTATGATTTTAGTAGTATGATGTAGAAACTTTAGAGGATGGTAATTTGACCTTTATATATAGTAAAAACACAAGCCAAAGATAAGAGACTTCATAAAAAATGCAAGTTAACTACTTACAAAATAGTTAAATTCTATTGAAATTAGGTAAGAACTTCAAAAAATATTAAGCTTCTTGTCACTCTTAATTAATGAGAAGTATATTGATACTCAAGATACCATCATATTGACAACAAGTTTGACTAAATTAAATTTTTTTTACCCAATAATAACAATGTAACAATAATAAATTTTTTTACCCAATGTAACATTAATGGATTGACCAACACACACAATAAGTAGAAATGAAAATTCAATTGTGCAATGGAGTTCTTATTTTGGAGGCAGTTTTATCCCTAAATGATCAAATTCAAGATAGTAATATCATTTTAAGAAAATCATCATAAAGAATTGTAAGTCTTGTAAAAATCTATATTATTGAGTCATAAAGAACATTTTTTCTTCTATCCAATGACATATTATACAATCTTAACATGAAGGATCCTCAATGAATAATGGTTTGATGATGTACATATTCAAAATATTCATCATTCCTGATGATGGTCAAATTTAAAACATAATGCAACTCTAATCATCACTTTTCAAATTGTGACACCTACATTTGAATCCTGAAACAACGCTTAATTCAAATTTTGATAGCACAAGATGTAAGTAATTAGGACACGAGAGCCTAAAAGAGCCTAGTGTCAATTTTTGAGACACCTAATTGCGCAATGTGCAAAATATGATTGTAAGAATTAGAGCCCAATTGAAGAAAAGTCTACCAATTCAAGTTTGTTCCCTTCTAGCTTATACATATTACATTCAAGCAAGCTTGGCTTTCCAATCAAACGTATCGACAACACGACAGAGGCAATGTCATGGATTGTCGAGTAGATCCCGCGTTATGTCTAATAAAGTCAAATTTTCCTTTGATTTTTTTAATACATGGTCCCTCAACGCTTCATGAATTTTGTAGAAAAGGTTGTGAACGAGGTCATGTAGGGAAGTGAAAAAAATGAAAACTTGCAAAAATCCATCCATCTGTCCATCCATTTCATTCCCTTAAAGTTCGGTTGTTTGTTTTGTTTTGTTTGTTTGTTACAATGAGATCTCCTAAACCATGCGTCCCTCAATTGCATTCTTGGTACCGGAAAGCTCTCAACAAGGAAGGGAGCATGGGCTTTGTTTTGTTACGTTCTAACTCATGGTAGGAAAGTTATGGATTTTTGAGTCATTTTTGGTTCTACATAATTAGAAAATTATTTTTATGTTTGTATTGGTTGTGACAACAACATAGGGCACACTACACAAAATAGTGAAATTAGATTGCCTTAACACTTAGGTTGCCTTAATAATTAGGTAGCCTTCATTGAGAAAAGTTAACTCATGAACCTTTGATTGTCCACATAGAGGCGCATCTAATTCTCTAAACCCAAACCATGAACAATGCACCCACCCATATAACACACATAGTTCCTTCATTTCTGCATTCTTCTATAATGACTACACATATTTATATAGTGTGGAATGTCAAGAAATTAGTACAAGGCCACCTAATTTTATTATTTTGTGTAGTGAAGACCTGGTATCTAGATCCTACTCATGCCATAATTTATTTTGCCAAAAAAGCTGAAAATCTACATCCTGGGAAACTCCTAGTCGTAAATGTCCTAAAGAACACGCCGGATGCGACAGATTCTACACAGGAGCAAGCCAGTGGGCGAGCCCCTACGCAGAATCTGTCGCACCTGGCACGTTCCCTAGCATTAAGAGCAATGCCCAACGATCTTTGAGAAATTCCCCAGACAGAATCGGCCCCTCGCGGCGAAATCGGCCCCCATGATAGAATCGGCCAACATTGCGCATTCGGCAATGTAACTCGTCCAAGAAATTGCCTGAATCAGCAGGCACTGCTCTTAACGGGAAGCCTTTCATCCTCCGTCCCTCCGTCCCCGTCCGTCGTCTTCAGTTCGTTCGTTCCACTTTCCCTGTCCACTTGTCCCGCGGACTGTTCGTTCTCCCGCCTCGCAAAATCCTGACACACAACCAATTTTGGGGCTCCACGAATAAGTTCGTCACACAATGGCGACAACAAGTGCTTGTCGTCAACCCGTACATACCCACATTGCAATTCTCCCATCCTCTCCGTCTTTACCGCCGCCGAATCGACTCCAGTAGAATCGCCCCCCCCCCCCCCTCCCGCCTCTGCTCTGTCTGGAATCTATAAAGACAGAGCGCGTCAAGCGCGACGGGGCTTCACCTGCACACACACAATGCGGTTTCCGCATTTCTTCTTTCCTCCTCACGCCACACGTTTCGTCACGTTTCCTCCTGCACTGACAGATGAGTTGTGGTGGAGTGGTGAACGAGGATTTTGGTGATAGCTCGAATTTTCAGAGTTAGGGTTACTGGAGAAGCGCGAGCTTCCGTCTCATGGAGTCCTCTGGTTGTCCGCCGCAGCTGACAGAGAAAATGCTCCCGAGAAAATAGCGTTCCAGTTGCTGTATGTAAAGTATCCGGGTTGGGTTGAGTTGGGTTGGGTTGGGTTGGGTTGGGTTGCTTTGGGGTGGGTTGAGTTGGCAGAGACGATTTTTTGTGAATTGATGAGTGTCGATTTTGGTTGGAGATGAGAACCTTGAAGGTGCCTCCTGGTGGAGCGGGCTGTTGCGAGAGTTGAGGTTGTTGGGTTTGTTTGGGTTTGGAAATAATTGTCAGGTTTTTTGTCCTGGTCGCGGTTTCTTGATTTCGTCTTCCTGGCTGACGTCGTGCCGCCTGCTCTGGAATTGCTGTTTCTTCGAGAGAGAGAGAATTGGAGAAATGGAGAATTGGAATAGTACAGTAGTAGCATTGTGACAGCGAGACTGCTGCATTACAGTGTCTACGAGTGTCTTTCTATTTTCAGGAGCTAGCTTTTTAGAGTAATCCTATTTCTCCGGGAGCTTGAGAAAAAAAAATTCTGGAAAAGAATGCGGTGCCTGGTCTTGGAGTCTGCATGGGTTAACGTGGAAGAAGGTAAGTTAAGGTGTTTGCATTATCTGCAGCTGCGATTCTCGATTGTTAGGTTTTTTCCTGATGGTGGTTCTTTTAACTTACTTACTCCCTTACTTACGTCGTGCCGCCTGTTGTTTTTCTTTCTTTTGGTAGATATTCGAGAAGTGGATAATTGGAAACTTTGCTTAGTAGGTAGCGCTGTGACAATGTGACTGCTGCAATAAAGTATGGGAATCCGTTACGAGAGTGCTGCGTTTTTTGCAGTAGCGAGCTTTAGAAATTAATTCCAGGTTTCTTCAGGTGCGAGGAGATACCAGAGGGAGGGAGGGAGGGAGGGAGGCCGAATGCAAAGGATCTGAAGTGGCGTTTGATAGGTTTTTAAAAATTCGTCATGTTTCGACAACCTCAGGCGCCGCTAGCCAAGACTGCCCAGACCAGACCAGCAGTTTGGAAAGGAGCAATGTATCATAATGGCAAGATTATCAATTGTGTGGAATGCCTGGATCCGCCTATTTCACTGTAAGTGCATTTTTTGCTCTACTCCGTTTTGGGAGTTCTTTTGTGAGAGTTTTAGGGTTTTGTACTTATTATCGTAGTGCAACCAATTTCGCAGGCCAGAAGAGCTGCTACTGGAGAAGTTTAAAGAGTATCTGCTTTTCGACTCCACGGGTATGAATAGGTTCATATTGAAGCCGCTGGGACACTCTGCCAGGTTTGTTCATAAGTGGAAGGAGTTTACTGATTATTTAGTTCACTCAGCAAAGGTGGCATTGTTCAATTTGGATGAGTGGGACCTTTTTATCCCACCTCCAACTTGTACTCCTTCGGCGACTACTTGTCTCAATGTTTATTACCGGCCGAAACAGGCAGCTCGAGCCGCATGGAACCACAACTCTGCCAATGTCCCTCGTGATGTTGGATATCCGTCTCAAACTCAAGGTGAGCATCTATCTCTGTCCAAGTGCAATTTATTTTGTGATTAGGTTCTCAGTATTTATCCCTAAACCTCTCGGGAAGTTTGTTTGCACAAATTTGGCATAACATTCTTGAGGATCTGCCTGAATACCTTTGGAATCTATGAACAGTGAGCCAAGAAAAGGATGCACGCTGTTATGGGTGTAATTGGGTCCAGACCATCAAGTTTATGGTTGATACCCTGCTGAACTGAAGTGTCCTGCCACGAGCATGTGATTATTGTAATGAAGCATCGTGAACTAAATTAAGAGGGTGCTTTGTCTTCTGAGGAACGCATGTGGTGTGATATTGCTCTGATTCAGGCCCTCAAGTGAAAGTGGAAATCGTTCCTCGTTCTGGAACTCATGTGCACCCAAGCCACCTGGAAACACTGGAACAGATGCATGCCGCTTGGGTGTTTGGAGCAGTTGCAGAGCTCATTGATAATTCTCGTGATGCTAAGGCGACACGGTAGGGTTTGAGTATTGTGTTCTCTGTATTCCTTTATCTCTCATTCTCCTGTTTTCATAGTCGTCCCCTTTTGTGATTTCTCAGCATCATTATACCTGCCTGTGACTTCCTTGCCTTCACTTTTGACATTTTTGTAAATGTTCACTGGGTTCGGATTGGTTGGCTGTGATTTTGCAGTGTTGATATATTGATTGAGGAAATGATGTTAGAAGGAAATGGGACTATCCCCGTACTTCAGGTACTTGACAATGGGCGTGGTATGGATCATGCCGAAATTGTTAAAATGTTGTCATTTGGTCACAAAAGACCGGAGGAATGTGATGAGGAACAGATTGGGCACTTTGGAGTTGGGTTTAAGGTATGCAATCGAATAACCTATATTTATTAATCGCAAAGGGTTGTGCAAGCCACTATATGAATATTCAGGATTTAGTTGTGTTGTTGGTTGTCAGTTTCTGTGCGTGAAAGAACAACCTTTTTGAAGCCCATATTATTGAGTAGGGGCAGATTAACCCCTGTACTATTCCATTTTAGGCGTGCTGTTGATTTATTCTTTACGTGCATTGACGTCCTTAAAATGCTTGGAGCTTTGAATGGCTCGTTGGGTTTTGACCCTGATTGCTTTTGCAACGTGCAGACCGGTGCAATGAGAATTGGCAAAGATGCTGTCATTCTTACGCAGACTAAAGACACGTGTTCTATGGGTTTTCTTTCCAAATCGTTCAATTCTAGTCTTGAGGTTCGTTCTTTGTTGAATGTCTCATGTTTTACTTGATTCTTGCGCTGTGTCCTTCAGTATGAATTGTTTCATGCTCTTAATGATCAGTTTGTGCAGACTCTAGCAATCAATTCTCATGTTTCATTTTCCCATTCAGGAACTAGAAGTCCCAATCATAACCTACAAGAGGTTTGCAAGCGGGCAAATGGCTCTGGATGAGAGTGTGTGTACCAAATCAGACGAAGAAAAATGCAAGACAGCGGTTGCAAAGTACTCGCCTTTCAAGAACGACTTGAGTATTGGAGCTCAGTTTGCTAAAATTGAGAGCACAGGTACTCGCATTTTTGTGTACAATTTGGAGGAATGGGACGGCAAGTGCATCTTTGAATGGACAACAAACGAAGTTCATGGGACTGAAGTCAAAGTTGAGAAAAAGACACAGACTGATATATATATACGTTCACGTCGCGTGCGAGTTCGAGCTGGGCAGACCAGTAAGCAGGTGCGAAGCTCTTTACTTTTTCTCTATTTTGACAAGTATATCTTGAGCTATGTTTTAAATCATTTGTGGTTGCATGGGCTCTACTGTGACCATCAAGCTGAAGGAGGCCAAATTTTATTCTATATTTGAATGAATTCTTGTAGATAGGCATGTCATTGGTCATTGTATAGGATGACGGAGTGCACGCAAATTAATCATGACTCTATACATACATGTAGTGGTTCGCTGAAATGAGAAATTGACAGACTATTGTTTTTTGTTCCAGGTTCCACTTGACTTCTCATTGAGGTCATACACCGAGGTCCTATTTTTGGTCCCCAGCATGAAGATCTTCTTGCAAGGGACTCCAGTATGAATTTAACGATCATTCACTGAATTTGATGACAGTTGCAAGCTGTACATTTGCACTTTGATGACAGTTGCACTTAACTTTGAACCAGCATGTGTACTAAGGGCTGCAAGAGTAGTTCTTGTGTAAATATGAACTCCTGGATAGGGTCATGCTGCGTTCTAAATATTTAAATGATTTTTTTTAGGTGATTTCAAGAAATTTGGCCAAAAATATCCTGAACATGCAGAAGTTCGAGTATCCTTTTGTTCATGAAAAGGATCCGAAGAAGAATAAGATGATTCCTCTAACCCTTGGGAAACGACAAGTGGAGTACAACCGTGGGAACTGCGGGATCTTTCTTTACTGGCATGGACGGCTTATTGAGGTTACTCTTTCTCTTTGTGTCAATAATCCTTTTTCACAACATACGATAGTTTCTCTCTTTTGTTCACGGTAGGCACTCGGTTGATGATGTTTTTATTGAAGAGTTGGAATGGATGATCTTGTGTGCAGGCTTACAAGAGAGTGGGGGCGATGGTGCATAGTGCTGACATTGGTCGTGGAGTTATTGGAGTCATGGATGTCACTGACATAATGGTATCCACTTTTACAAGTATCTGATTTGGGATATTTATGTTCACAGGATTCTTTCCATATGTCAGCTTGTTCTACAATGTTGAGAAGCTGCCCTTTTGCTCAGCTTTCTTTGGGGTTATGAATTCCGTTTTACCAAATTTGTTTTTCGATGGTCTACTTTGGCATTACCATCGTTTATGACATTTTTTTATTTCGTTATTATATTCCAAAAAATTTCTTTAGAAATTGTGGAACTTCGTTATGGTGGCAGGATTTTGGTAATGGGAAAGTGGGAGTGCTCAATAACAAGCAAGGGTTCACTGATAGTGATAGATTCTCTAAATTGGAAAGGTGGCTGGAGCAGTCCTTTTGCGAATACTGGGATGATAATTACGATAAGTTTGGACTGGTTGGCCATGATCTCCTACTTTTAGACATTGATGTTGCATTTGCTTGCGTTCCTGTTGATACCAGTGTTAGCACTTTTGTATGCTTTAGTCCATTCAATAGAAAATAACAAGCGGCACTTGAGGAGAACTTTATAGGGACTCCTTGAACAGGTTCGAAATTCTTATAAGTCTTTGAATTTGATTGTGCAGTTTCAGAAGGAGGATTTAAAGGTGGGTGAAAAGCTTGAAAAAGATTCGGAATGGGTTCAGTGCCAAAAGTGCGAAAAGTGGCGGGAGCTTCCCGAAGGCTGTTGTGCTGATAGCCTGATTGGTGCCTGGTGAGTCTCACAGCTAATCTGCATTCTTGCATGGACTCATTTTGAATGATGTACATTTAGTTGCTCTAGTATTATGCTTGGTTGAGATCGATGAGATGTTGCCCTCACAGAACCGTCTTTGCTTTCAGGTTTTGTTACATGAAACCCTTCGAAGGAAATTGTTCAGTCCCGGAGGTGAATAAAGAGCATGTTGTCACAGTGGGATTAAACCGTGATGGTAATAAGAAGGTGGCCTTGGTGATGGTGACAAATGGATCGGTCGAGAACCCAGTGCCTTTTAAGACAGGTATACCCACAGCATTTCTTGAATTTTTTCTAGAACTACTGAACTAATGACAACTAGCATTCTTGTAACGGTGTCTTTTCAGCCACAGTTGAGTTCTGAAACGTAACAGATCTGGGCCAAGTCTTAGTTCATGGCATTGGCTGCCCCTCTTGGAAATAACACCTTCTGCGTTTGAATGGGTTTATTTAATTAATTTTTATGCAATGGAAAATGGTCTGCACGCTACATGGTCGAAGGAATAAAGCATACAAATGTATTTAGACTATCCTTGAACCGTGAGTGTTGCATTTTACAATGTATCTCAGCAAAACATTGTCCAACAATAACAACCTAAAAGAAACTCGTTTCTCACAAGTCACATGTTTGGATGACACTTTCATTGTGCATGGGTGATGCTTCAACTCTACTTTATGCTTATCTTGAGTCACTATACTGTTCCTTATGATGTTGAGAATCTCAAAAGCTGATTTTTTTTTTTTTGTGTTTCAGAATCATCAAGCAGCAGTCTTGACATGGCAGCTGGAAGAACCTTTCAGCGCCTGAAGCGTTTGCATCCAGGTCCCAAGACTATACATACTGAACCCAAAAGGAACAAGTCTCAAATGCCTTGAGATTAGTCACATTTGTATCATATCTGGGACGAACTTGGTTTTTGAGGATCCAAAGGATGTCCGTTTTGGGATACTTGCAACCCACAGTTTTGTTTCTCTTCTTTAGAGTTAGCGCAGTTGTACAAGAGAGAAGAGGTTTTGTAAATATAAGGGGAAAATCTTAGGAGAATACCACGATATTGCCATGTGTGAGACGGAGCTTATCAATGTACTTTGTAAGCAGAGATTTTGGTAGATATGGTTGGGTATGGAACCAAAAGAAATAGGGGAATGTGTTGCCTTATTTCTAGTACCGTAGCCAAAGGGCACCTTCGGCAAAAAATAATTAAAAAATTTTAAGCTGAATGATTTTGAAAATTAACAAGCCACCTTGCTGAATCCAAGGAAAATTCATTGTTAAGAAAGTTGAAATGTTAGAAAATGTTCCAATACATGTCTACTAAGTGATGGGTAGACAGGTCAATTTTATAGTGACATTCATTGTCCATCATGAATCCTCAAAGGATATAGGACAATTTGAAGATGAGCTTGAACGCTCATTGTTAAAATGCAGGAATTGTGTTTAATGTAGAAATTTAGACCTCGTTTTGGCATAATAGAATAACTTTTTTCAAAAAACTTTGAATTAAGAAAAGTTGGTAAATTAAGCCTAATTTCATCTCCAAAAATCCATTTGAGATTTCAAGCTTCGAGTCAAAAGTTATGTACAAAATTTAGAGAGGATGTTTGAAAATGTCAAAGAAAATTTCTCTCCTAATACCCTCTTGAAATTTTGTCTTTTTATTGGAGACACAAAATCTCAAATGGATTTTTGGAAATGAAACTAGGTTTGATTTACCAACTTTTCTTAGTTCAAAGTTTTATAGAGAAAGTAATTTTACTATGCCAAAATGAGGTCTAAATTTCTATCTTGAACACAATTTTTGTTTTTGACTTAACTAGGTATGAACAGTTGAGCTTTTACTAATCTTAATTTACATATCCCACATGGGTTGTTCTACCTCCTACCACCTCACTTGTATAAAGACATTGTCTACACATCTTCTTCTAGTGGCTTTTGAATCTATAAAAGGTGGTTGCCGAAAATTACAATATTTTTTATTTTAATGCCAAATTTTTAAGAAATTATATTTTAAAGTGTCAAAGTGCTTTGGGGACTTTAATTAATTATTCGGCAAACATGTGTTGAAGGTGACTTCCAAGTACGGTATTAGGAACTTGATGTTTGGCCAACATGACTGGAATAATTAGAATTGTATTACAAAGCAAGTCTGATCATATCAATGATACAAGAAGCTTATTCCGCAAATATTTATAACTCAAGAATTGAAGTTGCACTAGTGGAATGATGGTCTTTGAACATATAGTATCGAAGCATGGTGCTCAAAGATCAATATAGGCATTGAATACCATAATTTGACACTATTAATTAGTGTCTACAGACCATTATTTCTTTTAATGTTTAATATTATAATATTCACAATGTGAATGTCTACAAATTTTGACTTTAGAAAGACAAACTATTGAATTGGTCAAAAAATTTCACATGTCATCTTGGATTGGTTTATGGTAATCATCTTGGATTGGTTTATGGTAATGTGGACCTCTCAAAATTTGCCGTGGAAATTCAATTTCATATGATACAAACAAATTCTCACACAATAAAAAAAACATTTTAATTTTTTATTTCAAAAAATGCAAGAACCATCATAATCATTTATCAAATACATTTGAAGGCTAAGGTGTACACACTTACTTGAATTTGGACGAAGGGAAAAACTTTTTTGTTTCCATGATTGTGAAGAGCTTGTGTGGGTGGTGCGTGGAGTGATTGTGTGAGCTTACTTCATTTAGGTGAGGACCAATAATTGATTAGAAGATTTATATATGTTGACAGGAGAAAAAATGAGTATACAAAATGGGTTCTAATGCCTTAAGAAAAATGGTAACTTTTGTTATCAATTTCCAATTGCTACCTTCTCCTCACTGGAATCACATTCTGCAACAGCACAAATGAAACTCATTCAATACAAAAACACCTTCAAATTTAACACACCAGCCAAAAGCGCAAATGAATTCTTTTAACAAAAAGAATGTTCTCATATTAAACACAACAGCCAAAACAACGCACGAAGAGATTAGTGTACCTCATCCAGCGCTTCTTTAGGGTTTAGGTTCTGAGGAATGCCTGCAATTCGGAGGCAGAGCATCCAGTTTCAGCTCCATTTGTTGGCCCAATTCAGTTCGTGTTTCTCAGGTCCCGCTTCCTCAAATGCTGCCAAGGAGCCTGAGGATTCAAGCATATGGCAGAAAACACTCAACTATACACTGAAAATTCATGTACATCATGACCATATGAGCAAACTATAAGAGCACTATCTTCACCTGCATGCACACAAGGTAAGGTCAGTTCTTGCAAATGAAAATTCTTATCACGTCCGAAGACCTAAACACACCAAGAACTGGAGGATGTATGGAGAATTTATAGAAAATCTTTACGACATCATTTAATGCCTTAGTTCAGATACGAACAGACCACAACAAATATGCGTACTCAATCTTCCTGTGCTCTGTCATTTCAATGTGCCTGGTTTTATTCACGTAAATTTAGACACACTCTTAATGCCAAACAAATGTGGTTTAGAACCCTAAACCCTAAAACCCTGCAAAAGTAGGGTTTAGAGCAAATGGACCTCAAAATCGCACAGCAGGGAGATTTGACATATCTATAAGGTATTGAAGGTATTTAAACCTGAAGTAGAGGAAAACACATGTAATCATAGTACAAAGACGAAGTGGGTGAACAGGTAACCAGATGTTGATAAAGAACCAATATGTCAAGAATCATTTTTTTCAGGAAATGCATTTTCTAAACAAGAGCAAAAATAGCAATTTCTGAACTATGGGAGAGGAGGCCTGCTTTTGCCTACCTCATCATCGCTACTATCATCTGATTCCGCACACTCATACGTGCTCATAGCATGTTGCCGATTAGAATTCGCCTCAAGCGGCGGCAACCCGTCCTCCTCATCCTCCTCATCGTCACTACCAATACAAGCACCCTCTTCCCCTAAATCTTCTGTTTTCAAGGTTCCAGTTTCACCCTCCTTCGCATCCTCGAAAACTAATCTCTCATCCTTAAAAGACTCAGGCCACCAGGAAACCGACTTGCGAAGTGCCCGCACTTGATTCTCCAGCAAGACCCGAGAGATCGTGCCGGTGACCTTGTTTCCAGCCTCCATGGCCTTCTCCCTGTCCGCCTCATCCACAACCACGATGGTCCCCGTCTTAATCCAAATCGTCTTCTGGAACTTCGCGGGGAGTAGACACAGAGTGGAATCGCCCGCCGCGTTCTCCGCTTCCACGATGTTACCGCCGCGCAACCCCACGACGCGCATCAACACATGCCCGGGTTTGGGCTCCGCCACCCCGTGCTCCAAAGCCTCCCGCTTCAAATTCTTCCTGCCGGCTTTCATTATACTCCGATACAATTCGCAAATGCGGAAGAGAATGCGCAAAACAAACCGGGAAAACGAAGCTGCTCCAAACCCTAATCTCCAAAAAATTCTGCAAAAAACGTCGCTCCTTCTGCTATAAAGATCAGCCTCTCCAACTACAGTACCAGACACCGAAACCAGCTGAATGCCTCGCAACCTTCTGGCCGCCCGATCTCCCAGGCACAGGAGAACCGTCGATTTCAATTACGTTCCCCAGGTTCCCGGTTCCCCAAGTTCTCGGGCTTGGGCAACAAGTGGAGCATCCCCAGACAAGGAGCTTTTGTTTCTAGGAGGCTGCTTGTTCTGGTTTGTGCTTGTGGTCTTGTGATTTCTGGTCTTGTGATTTTTTGGTGAGAATTTGGAGCTTGCTTGAGAGTTTAACTTATCGATCTCCTTTGTTGGTGCCATTGAGAGATTCATTGATTTGCCTCCTGGACTTCGCGAGCTTCTGAGGCGACGTGCGTGAATTAGGGTTTGGAGGTGTTAAGACGAGGTCACGGTGCTGGGGATTTGCAGAAGAGAGGATGGAGTATGATTATGGAAGAAGCGGAAGTGGAGGGTATGATTCGGGAAGGCCGTTGTATCCTAGTACGTCCGGGAATAGTAGTATGAGTAGTAGTAGTAGTAACGCGCAAGCCAGCAGCTTCTCGCACTATCCAAGAATAGGGCAAGCGGCAGGAGCACCGTCCATGGGTCGCGCGCCTCCCCCGTCATCGCCTGTGTCGAGCTCTTCCTTTCCTTGTAAGAATTCTCATCACTCTCCACCGGAATAAATTTCTTCAGGAATCGATGCGATGAAACCCCGTGATTCTTATAATTCTCCTGACATCTCTTTGAATTTATCCTCGAAAGGATCAAGAGGATCTATCATGTAGGTCATGTGGAGTCTTTCTTAAGCCTAATTTTAGATTTCGACTGCACATGCGACGTTCTTTACTTATCCTGGTGATGTAGAATTGGACTCAATTTGAATGGTGTTGAGTTGGTCATTTTCAAACCATGAATCCTTGGTCCTTTAGGGATTAGGCTGTCCATCTCTTCAACAATCCTGATCATGCTAGTACTACAGTATCGGAATCCTTCTTTTGCCTTTTTTTATAAATAAATAAATACGTTTCATGCATTTGTCACTGCTAAGGGTGTTGAACGTTTTTGCAGCAGGAGCAGCGATCAGAGTGGCTATTAAGCCTATGTATCGTGTAGCTCCGCCTGTAAGTACATCTTGATCTCTCGCGCTCTTATTTGGCTTGACTTTAGGGTAGAGGTTAACAGTTAAGTATATTGTTATTTTTGTATGACATGTGGCAGTTGTTTTGAATTGGCTTCGGGAGGCATATGATTGGTGTATAATCTCTCATATGGCCATTTGTGGTTTTCCAGCCTCAACTAAGGATGCAGAGCAGGGAGGTGCCCCGTTGCTTATTCCAGTTTGAGTTTGATTTAGAGCGCCGCATCCTTGCAGAGGCGGAATTGCAGGGAAATCCTCATCTTAGAGATTCCAGTAAAAGCCAAGCCAACGGAGATGCTAATCTTGCTGAGGTAAGTATCCGGACCATATTAAATATAACCTTCGGACTGATAATCTAATCGATTAGGTTTGCTGTATGTTTTGTCCCTCGCCCTTAGAAGGTCTTAGAGTGCTCGTCTATATGAAACTTGGATGATTGGATTTTTATGTGAGACGAGTTGTGGGACGCGTTTTGCTCAGTCCCATTGGCGACTGTGATGACAGGAGGATCTCCCTAGAGTAAAAAATTGGGGTCCAAGAACTCGAATCCAGTATCCGTTTTGCCAGAAAATGTGAGAACGACTTGCAAAACTTTACTGAACGCTCCACTGTGTCGACTAGTATGTTTTGATAATGGACCTCAGTATCTGTATTTTCTCCAACAGTTGGGAGTTTATGTGTTGAAGATTTCCGTGGTTCTCTGCTGCAAGGTAGATTGTGTAGGCATGTCGATGGAAAGCTAGTGATAAGTTAGTGACGATAATATACGGATTTGAAGGTCTCTAATTGTACTCCTGCTTCTCTTACTGATCTTTCGTGTTACCTGCCTACGAGACATTCTAACACTGTCTGTTACGGATTATCAGTTGCTTGGTCATCTGGTGCACTGCAATCTGATTCGTGTATTTGGCGATCTGTGATGGAAATGCATATATGATGGTGTTCATTTTGTAGGTAGAAGATGCAACAGTAGCCAAATATCTTGCCATGGGTCACAGTAAAGAAGCTGTACAATATGCTCTTCAAAGTTTTGGAGACGATCAAACTAAGGTAAGTTCATGCCGGCTAATGCACTTGTACCTGCTGTTTTAGGTTTCTCACACAACAAAGGAGCATGGTTTGTGTAATGTCTTGTCTTGTATACCCAATACTTAGGTAACAAAAGAGCAACTTCAGAACTCTTACCGATCTTCTGTATAAACGCAATTAAAGATATATGACACATACTTCGTAGCTTGGTTTACCGGAGGTATGTCCATGCTTAGTTAGGATGATGGTGTGGACATTTGGAGAATGGATCTTTTGGTCTCTTGACGCTGTTGGGATGGCATCACGTTGTGTGGCCGGTGTAGGGCCTCAGTCTGGATAGTTACACAGGGTCAGCCATCTTATTGAAAACTTTCATTGATTGAGCTGATGTCTCATGATGGATAGTTTTTTAAGTGACTACATGTATCCACCCCCATGTGTGAAAGTTTACTTGTTTATTGCTGCATTGATTCTGCTGATCTTTTTGTACAATTAGCAGATTAAAGGCAACAATCATCTAACTACTCAATGTACTTTCACCGAACATCGTAGATAATGACTTCTGCGTGCAGTTTTTTAATATTCTATGAGTTCGGTCACCAGGGTAACTGCTCCTAATATAGAGCTGTATAGATTCTTACCTCTATTCTTGAGAGTATAGCCTCTCTTGACGAGAGCCTGCGGTCGAATTTGGGTACAACTATTTTCAGCCCATTACTTTATATCTGATTCTGGTACATGGACTACATGCAGGTTCTTGACTTCTGCCCTGCTTATTACAAAATTCGAGACATGGGATTTGCACCTGACCGTGCTGCCAGGGCATTGGCTCAACATAATAATGATGAAGAGCAAGCAGCATTAGCCCTTGTTGGTGGGTGAGTTCATGTGCGATATATCTCCTGATGTTTCTTGCATTACCCTGTTCTCCTCGTAACTAGTCTCGTCGTAACTAGTCATTCCGGTATATTCATTTAAGGCGAAGCCAAATTCTTTCTCCGGAGTGACCAGCGTGCACATGTTCGAAGCACATCAAGAAACTTGTGATTCTTTGCCTCAGTGTGTCTCTTGTCACTATTAGGTGTAGTAAGTAGGGTTATCTTTACTGTGTTGCATTCTGGAGAACCTCATTTATCGGCGCAGGGAGGCCACACCTGCAGGAGCTTATGTGGGATTAGCCCGTTCAGAATTAATTAGGTTGCAGAAATTTATGGACTTAAAAGTGGTCCCTTCATAGTAGAGAAATATGTACAGTGGAACTTTTCATGATCCGTAGGTGTGAAGAGGGTAGTTAGAGGACCTGCTAACTACACATTCGTACCCCTTGTCTATACACAGTCGTTTATCTATAAATGTTACTATATTTGTAAAATAAAGACACTGTATTATGAATATTTGCATTGGGCAAGCCATTTCAGAGCATCTGGGTATGAATGTTAGAGCAGAGGCACTTAATTTGTGATATGCAATGGAGTTATCCCTACAAAAGTGAGCAGAAGGTGGTAGTGACCTTCTAACCTTTGGCACTACAAAGGAGGGTGAATCTTAATCTAGTAAGTGTCATACAAGTCATTACCCTACGGTCAGTTTCAACACTCTTATGACAAAATAGTTTAATTTTGAGATTTCAGAGTGAAATTTTGGTGTTTCAAATTTTGCAAAGTTATTCCAAGTGAAGTGTTCTTTGTTTTTGGATATTGGTCTGGAAATTTATCAAAGTTTGGACACGCTTCAACAAAATTGGTCTTCTCTCTTCTTGTGTCAATGCACTTCCCATTCAATTGATTGGACCTCAATTCTTCTAAGTTGGGCCCAAGGACTTTATACTGCAACTCATCCTATCTGGCACATTAAGTGGCCCTTCAGGTTTCAAGGAAGAAATCAGGACGAGGTTTTGGGTGGCTTAATGGGATCTCCCTGGTTTTTGCTTTTTGTCTATTTGTGCCACTTCTCATCACATAGTAGTGCTTATTGTCTTTGTGGCACAATGTGCTTCTTTTGTGCATTGCACTTTCTGTGCGTGACGCTCGCTTATATGTGTACCGCTTGCTCTACACTTGGTGTATTTATTTGCTTTCAGCCGCTTTGTGTTTTTTGTTGCTACTTATAGAAAATTGCAAGGGAAGATGGAGAATTTGCATGATTTGGGTTCTTTTTAGAATCCCAACTTTGGGTTTGTGGAGAGAAACACGATTGATGAGCTAGTACCTTATGCATTTAATTGGATTAGGGATTTAATGTTGTGATTAGTTATCTCTCATATCCTAATTCTTAATTGTTGCAATTGTGATAATGATTGCTAAAAGAAAGTGGTAATGTTGAAGGTAATTAGAATTAATGTATAATTCAAAAAGTTTGAAATTTTGAACTAATTCATACAAACTCCAAATTGTATGGATCAACATGCATCAAGTCAATTTTGAATTAGGCATGTATATTAAAGTAATTTCATAAATGTTAAAAGCTTTGTTATAGTACAAAAAGTAGTGTGTAAGAGATCTAAGAATAGCAACATACAAAGAATTTGGAAGATTTCAAAATTCATATGTGATTTGGTCTATTGATCTTTGAGCAAATAGATAGATAAGATAGATAAGAACTCCGGTTTTCAAAGAAGGCCGGCATGAATAAAGTGTCTGTTCATAATGACAATGAGCCAATGTCCAGTGGATCAAGGGCCATTGATGCAAAACTACTCTTCCCTTTCAAGAATAGACACTTTAGTTACAAGTAACCAAAATTAAAAGTAACCAAGATTAACAAGTATGTGGGTATGCATTATACGTGCAATGGAGAGGGTTGTTAAAACAATTTCTTATTCAATTGGGAGTGGTTGGTTGTTTTCTATTTTTCTTTTATATAGGATGATTGATCTAGCATATTGTATGGCAATGGTGTTGATTGCTTTAAAAGTATGTTTTCAAGCAGTTTTGGATAAGTTGAGTTTGTTTTCAAGAAGTTTCATTGATGGAGTATGTGTTGTTCTCCTAGCTCCTGCGGTAATGACAAAGAGTGGGTCCACATTCCATCCTTGGCCATAATGTTATTGATTAATGGTTGGTACTTTTTGGATTTTGTTATCTATTGTTATTTGTGAGAGTCAATCATTTGTGTATGTGAATTCAATGAACTGTATAGTGATATTGTTATCTGGGATAGTTGGTGGATTATTTTGGTATGGAAGTCCTTTAACACAGAGGATGTCTGGTTTGAATCTAGCATTACAGTGACATCTTTGTCTTTCGCAAAAACTAGGTAAGAGCCATGAGGGGACAGTATTTTCTTGTGGATTGTTGTTGAATGTACCTGCATTCATTAGGGTATAGAATCTACTTTTTTTGTTGGAAATAATTAGCTTCCACAGTTCCCATACTGCTTTTTTATGTCTTTTTACTCTGAGAGCGTGGATATATTGTTGATTACATTTTAGAAGTACATGGAGCCATGTGTCTATATCTTGTGGTCTACAAATAGAGCATGTGATTGATGGAAATCTTTCCACACCAAAAAATAGTTGTTTTCTAGCATTTCCCATGTACTAGCTAGTGCGGGATTTTAATAGACTTGTTTTTTGTGAATTTGTTATTTCAGGGTTGGACCAAAATTCATAAGAGAGGTCATTATCTATATCAGGATTGAGTGTCCATTTGCTAACGTTAGGAAATCTTTGTGCAAGTATTTCTATGTTTTTGTCATGATCTTGTTTATTGATGTATGTTTGTAGGCATCTAACCGGTCCTTTATTAGGTCAATGGGGCTGGGCCTGGCCATTCATCCTTTTGGTAATAGAATGGCATAGAATGCGCAAATTCATATGGTTTAGAGGCAAATTTGTATTCCTTTGTTGTACCATTTTTGGCAAGTGTGTTTGCATTTTTATTATCTACAATATAAATGTGGGCTTTGACTTTGGAGATTGTCGTGACTTCTGTTTGACTCTGAAGCATATCTACCATAGATTCTAATATGGTTTTATCAGCATGGTTGCGATGCAGTGTAGGGTGTTTTAGTTGTGTATTAATTACATACAGACAATTTAGACAGTCAGTGAATATGTGTGCTGGTTCATTTGGATATCTTGTAGTGATTATTTGAAGTGTTTTATATATGGCCATTAGCTCAACTGTAAAACAAGTTTGTAGTCCTAGTAATCTTTTAGAGATTTGGATTTCTTCTTTAGATGGATTATATATACCATATACCACTTTTTCACATATCCAGTGGCCATCTGAATGTGGTTTTGGTGGTATAAATGATCCATCAGTGTGATAGCTATATTGCGCTGGAAATTTGAGTTGGGAGTTATTTGTGTATGTTGGTAATGGTGGCATATGTATATTTAATGGGTTGTGATTGTTTTTATATGTGAATTTATTCCAATTGATGTTTTTGTTTACTACTACATTATTAGGTGTAGGAAGAGCAATCTGTATGTGATATTGTGGTATTTGCATATCTTGGAGGATCAATGAAAGAGAATTGACCTGGTTGAATGGGCCGATATTATGATTTTGTTGGTGTATACAAAGAATGTGTATTGCAAGGGGTTCAGTGTGGCCGTTTTTTTAGTTCAAAGGGGATTGTTGTTTCTTCATATGTAATAGTGTCTGCAGCAAAATGGACAATAATGTGCGTATCGTCAAATGGTCTGGTATATGGTGAAAAGTTTTGGTACCAATTTATATCTGGTATGACTAGTATAGTTATGGTATTTTGATCATTTTTGGCTGCTAATCTTGCCCAGTGTAATGCTTGTTGGGCTATCTCCTCATTATGAGGGTGGGCAAAACCAACACCTTTCCATTTATATTCAAAGGCTTTGCCAAGGGAACCAAATATTATGTCTCTGTCAAATTGAGAGTAACATTGCGTGATTTGTGTGGAGCAGATAATTGGTGAGGAGAAGTATGAATGAGATATGTTAAATGTTGATGTTATGGAATGTAGTATATTTTGTGGTAGGATGTGTTGTGATGTCTTAAATGAATTTTTTTTGGATTTTTTATATTTGTATCTTTGATAGAACCATATGATTTCGGTTTCAAATGATTGCGTGGGTGGTACTAGGCTATTTACGTTATGTATAGCAGTGTGATATTGTTTCCATAGCCATTGTAATCTGGTAGTTGGGATAGTAATGAGGTATTTACCAGTGTCTAGATATAAGTGTGTTTGTTCATTTTGTGTTATTATAGTGTGTTTATTTGTTAGTATATCTTTTTCCTGGGTTGCATTCGGTAGTGGAGATAGATGTAAGTGGGAGTATTGTTGGTGGTGGAATGAATCTTATATCTCTAGGTTGTTCATGGTTGAAGTTTATCGTGGTGATGTTATTGTAGTGTTTGTGTTGTTGTTTTGTATAATATTGTGTTAATAAAGTGATGTTGTGTGTTATTATTGTTGGTTGATTAAGCAAGAAAAGGTCTCTTTGTGGCATCCATTTTGTATAGGTTGTGTTATTTTGAAGTATCCATTGACATAGGTATGTGTTATATTTTTTGGAAATGTTATATTTGTCTTTTGTTTCTTTGGTTTTATGGTTTGTTACAATCTGTATGGAAAGTGTATTGAAGTTGTTTTGGATGTATATAGGTGGATTTTATTGTTGTGGTAGTGGTGGTGGTTCTAAGTAGGAGTGATTTTCTAATGTTATTGGGTGTAGATCTTGATTATCTGATATATATTGTGCTTTGAGAGTTCGTGGTAGTGGGTGTATTTGGCAAGGTTCTAAACATTCCAAGGTACACTTTGGATAACAGAAAAGTTGTTCTGCTATATTCAAAGCTTTTTTTTTCTATTTTGGTTGGGATTTTATAGTATACTTTGAAGTCTTCCTGTGACATGAGATTCGTGCCATTAGGGAGTGTAATGTGTTTTATTTTATAGATATTATGTAATAAGAGTTTACGTATCATTTTAAGAGAAAATTTTTGATTTATATGGGGTAGAATGATATTGGTTTGTGACATCCATTCTTTTTCAAGTTCTATTCTATGTAATTGGAAGTTTTTTGTTATGCTTTTGAGGTAGATGCCTACTTCATGTTTTAGTAAAAATAGAGTTCTTGTTGTAGGCAATTGAATGCAATCATGTGGTTTAATTCTGGGGATGTTTTCTGCGCCACCATATTTGGCCAAAATATGATGAATAGTCCTTTATATATTATTTCTAATCTTCCTAGATCATTCAAGGTGTTCCTAAGTTGTTCACTAATGCAACATAGATATGCATTTTTAAATGAGAAGGCTTCTAGACCAAATAATTTATGTGGGAGTTGCGCTATAAAGTTTGCAGTGCATCTTGGTAGTCCACATATTGTTTTTTGAATCTCAATGATTGTTTTATCTAGTTTTTTAATTGTTGGTAGTGAGTATAGAACTACAAAAAATCTCTAGGCTATGCTAGCTCTAATTACGGTATCAACCATGTTGATTTTTTGTTTTATTATGGCTGGACAATTTGTAAATTGTGCACATTGTTCAGTTATTTTGGGGTGGTGATATGTGTTTGCAAATTCCATTTTAGTGATGGTACTAGTTGTATTCCTAAATATGTGTAAGGTTCATTTTGATGTAAGATTGATATTGGCTGATTTCTATAGCTAATATTCATGGTTTGTATTTGAATCTTGAAGGTGTCAGGTTTTGTTTTTAATTTATTTGGGCATCCTGTCATTGCACATTTTGGTAAGCCTAAGTCCATTCCGGACCATTCGTAGAATTTATCTATTTTGTTAAGTTGAATATGAAGTGTTTTAAGTTTATTTGATATAGCTGCTAGGTCATCTGCATATACTGTAGAACTTACACTTATTTTGGATGTACCAAATGTATAACCATTATTGCCTTTTTGAAGTCATCTCAATAGCGGTTCTAGAAAAATGAGAAAAAGGTAGGAGCTTAGTGTGTCTCCTTGAATGGTACCTCTTTGTATTGGTATTGGTTTAGTACTACCAAATTAGTCGCCTCTGAATATCGTGGTGGATTGCGAGTAGATATTTCCTATAAGTGATACTGCATCTTTAGGATACCCAAGGTCTATCATTATAGCAAGGAGTCTTGTGTGGTCTATGGCTCCAAATGCATTTTTGAAATCTATGTATAATATATAAATGTCTTGGTTGATCCTTGAGCACCACTACATCCATGACTAGGTCTTGGCAAAGCACATCATATCATGAAGAATAATTGCAGGTTAGGACCTACTAAATTGTATTGTTTGCCATTACTTTACTATTATGTGAGATAATCTTCATGCATGGAAGATCATGCCATTTGATTGCTTTGAGATCTCAAAATACTCACATAAGAAACAACTACAATTCTTTTGTTACAATAGGATACTAATATTTGCATGCTTTTTACCACTATACAATCTTAATGCTGTTGTTCACATACAACTAGGAATCTAAAACTAGGAATCTTAATCTTGGAATGCCAAGCTAGTCACCATGAGAATGATCCTTTAGAGTACCGCGTGAATCATTTGTTTGAAAGAAAACCCGATAGCACTCATAGGAGGTCAAACTGTTGTACAAGACCTCCTGTTTCCACATAAGATTCCAAAGATGAACATTTGCACTTCTATCTTACATAGACATAGAAGGATTCTCTCTATAATCCATCCGGTACTTTTAGTGGCCAGTGCGTCGTTCTAGGGTTCAAATTGTCTTTGCCGAAAACAACCTACTACAGTGGCCAAACTTGTCACTAGTGTAATCAGAATCTCACTGCTCAAAGCCTAAGTAAGTTGGACACATTATAGCTTACCAATAGTAGCCTCAACAAAAAAAAGTTGGACCACTCCAATTCAATGTCTGATTTTGACAGCTGAGGCCATTCCATTTCAATGTGTCATTTTTCCAATCACCTTTGAGTTGCCACAGAGGTCGGCACCAAATGATCTCCATAACCAATTGCTGACTTTTCAACGCTAACGTGGCACCATCCCATTGGCAACCCGTTTTCACCATTGCCATTACAAATTGCAACTCATAACCTTTTTTTCCTTTTCAACTTGCTTCCTACATCCTTAAATCATGACGATCAAAAGTTGTGATTGAAAAATGTACAACCAGTTATGTACGATAACCTATTCGCCTCTAGCGTGACTCATGGGTTATCTAATACATAGCTGATTTCAATGGCACCATCAATTAACATACCCTGAAGTTCCTGATGCCTCTCTCTCTCTCTCTCCTATTCCTATTCCTATTCCTATTCCTATAATAGTGAGCTTTGCAATTGTACTGTACTGTACTGATGGCCGAGTTCAATAGCAGTTCATCAATGAAAGCATTCGATGAGCTCAGCCTATCAATAAATCACACCAGCCGCCGCCTCAATTTTTTTAAACAGGCTACATACAAAGCAGAGAGCCAGAGAAAAGAAAGCTGCACTGAGGCTCTATGTACCCAAACTCCAAGTACCAAGGCGGATTGTAATGAAACTATGTAATGTCAATGATTGTTGAATGTCGTCCAGCCATGATGTTTTTGTGTATCCTACTGTGACTGTGAGCACTGAGCAGCAGTCTGTAGTAGTCGTAGTAAGCAGCACTTGAATGATGATACTCTTGAAGATATTACTCCCAAATCACCATGATCACAACACCAGGCTTTCGGTTCTGGTGTGGGCTGATTTGAAAGTAGAAAAAATCATTATTGATTTAGAGGTTCGTTCCAAAAGAGAACTTGCATTGACGTGTTGTGTTGGTCATCGACAGTCCTCTGCTCAGTCTGCAAGTGACACTGTGTCAAATTCGCCACTTATTACCTTTTCTTAAGTTAGCTGGATTCACTGAAAAAATGGACTGTCAAATGTTCACCATGATCAAGGTAGGAGGCTTGAACTGTGTGGATCAGGCATTTTGAATCAAATATGACACAGAGGGGGGTACATTTTTCTTTCTTCAATGTTTCAAAACGATGTGCATACTAGGAGGTGGTCGCTTTTAGCTAGAGCCCTATGGCATTTCAACTTCAAAATTTTCATAACTAATTCCACAAAGCTCCAAAAAATATGAAACAACTTGGGTTAGATGCCATTTCGTCTCGTCTTTCAAGGAGAATTTGCTGAAAAATATTTCAAGTTGTTTTTACCTCCCCACAATTCAGTTTCAGCACTTAGGTGACTGCTTTATGGACCTCCTTACCTTTACACTGCCGCCCCTCAGGTCTCTTTCTGCAGTTCCCCCAGTGGCTGTGTTGCAAGTTTTTTCTCCTGAAACCCCTTTTGGAGACAGTCATGATTTCAAATTTTGTAGTAGTGTGTCCATCATCTCCCTCCCTTCATCATGCACACATTATTCAGAGGGAGGCTCCAGAGCTGAAACAATCATAGTGGAACACCAATTTTTTCAGTGGTGTACGTCCTTTGGATCGATCGATCGATCGAAGCAGTTGGGGACACGATTACAAAAGGACTACTGACCGACCTGGACAAGCTACTGGCAGGGGCTTGGTCCCTCTTCAGAAGCAGAGATGGACAACAACAACGACACACTTTCATACAGTGGATCAGTTGCAACATTAAGAAGAGGGGTGATGGCGAAACAGGATTAAGGTGGGTACACCCAAAACTGCCACAAATTGGTACTGTGACTAGTTACTATTACTAGGCTGGTCAGATTTTCATATTGTCTTGTTGGCAAGTGAAAGGAGGTTCCAATGCACCAAGGAACGCAGCATTTGGATACTATATGCAAAAGTTACTAAGGGACAAAATTTGGTTCTAAAAGCGTTTCTTCTACATAGGTACAAAACTGATTTTGGAGATGTACAAAGAGTATAGATGGCGGTTTTAGGTTAGTGGCACATTTGGGTGTACTTACCTCAGTTAACCCCTAAAGGACCGGTTGTCCCCTTGGGGGACAATTTGGGTCCGGGCAGGTTCCTACGATCTCAATTTTTAGTAATTTTTTTTGGGATTTTTTGAGGTTGTGTATTTTTGCGAGATCTTTGTGAATATATAGTTTTTACTTTAATTGATGCCCGGGAGCAAAAGTTATGGCACAATAAGTAAAATTGGAATTTTGCGGGCAGCCCAAAAAAAATCACAAAAAGTCAAAATAATTTTTTTTCAAATTTTTTCCTCAAAGATTATATTTTTGTCTACATGTGAAGCTTTGTTTCATTCAATTTGGACTAATAATGAGAAAGTTATGGACAATCTTAGTTTTTCGGGCAATCTAAGCATCTTCTTGAAAAAATAAGTTGTAGAATTCATTTTAGAATGCAATTTTGAGAATTTTTCAATTTTTTTTGTTAGACAAGGTTAGATTTTCTTGCTAGAACAATCTCACCGTTGGGATTATTGTGATTCAATTCCATCTAAAAGCTATTAACAATTTAGATTTTTCTTCAATCTTGTACCCACTTCTACTTAACAATTTTTTAATGAGTGAAAATTAAGTGCTTTTTTTCCTAAATTTTTTTGGTAGATTCTCAACTCAACTACTTAACATAAGTAAGTAGAAAATCAAAATCAGTAGTGCAAAAAATTTGAACTAAAAAGATTCAAAGCCAAAAAACCTAGTGAAGCAAGGTGGAAAAAAACTTGTTTTCTTCACTTTAAATGCATATATCTTGCAATCTACGTGGTCAAAGTTTCTGAAATTTCTTCCACATATTCATATACTAGTCAAGTATAAGATCTTACGGTTGGATATGCAAAAAAAAAACAAATTTTTAAACTCTTTTCTCTTTGCAATAGAAATGACAGTTTTGAATGTTTTTTGGTAGGAAAATCACCTCGGTCCTTTAGGGGTTAAAGCAGCTCCAATGCAACACTAGAACAAGCACATGAACGGTGCCAACGGGGGGCTTATACCGTCATTTTGGAAAATATACAAAAAAAAACTCGCCAATGCAACCGTTGTCAATAGCCAACGGCATTTTCCAGGGCTCTTCACATGAGAGCCCCTGCTCATCATTTTGGCGTGATTCGTTGAGCACTGAACAATATACTTGAAGCTTAGATTCTCTAGCGATGACAATAGGTGGTGGTGGTCCATGGTTCTTGAGTTTGCTCCGAAAGTGCGCTCAGAACTTGAAGAGATTCATTGGAGAAAATTGTTTGTTGTTCATGGATCCGTTGCCGCATTAGGGGCACAGTCGCAAGTGGCATGCTGGAAAGCAGCCCAGCCCGCCTTCCTGCTCCGGCAACAAACCCAGGCTTGACAGGTTGACAAGTTGACAGGGTTGTTGCAGCGACCTCATTGGAGCTACTCTTATATGGTGAATGACCAATTAAGTGGCAATGTCATTCCCTACATTGATTAAAAAGGGAGGATTTCTTCAAGAAAAGGACATGAACATTTGATGTGTTGTGTTCAAGTTCTCCTATCAAACTTTCATAGGACCAAAGTATATATAGTGAAGAAACCATGAAGGGATGAAATCAATGTATAATTCCAACCACTCTAAGTAGTTGTTGTATATAAAGAGTCTGATTGTTTAGGGTCCCACTTTGGACTCCAAGAAAGTTGGTTGGAATGACACCTACCTGACTATACACCTTTAGAAGACTCTGTACTAATTAATTTAACTGAAGAAGGAGGGGAAGTAGATTGAGAGTTGGGTAATTTGCTAGAGATGTAAAAGGGGTGTGATGAGCGCAAAAGCAGGGTAAAGGGGGTGTAAAGAGCATAAGTTGTTTTAGGAAAGTTCATGTTTCTTGGGACGTATTTGATTGTTTTTTAATTTTTGTTTGTATTTTGAAGCTACACTTTTATTGCTGACAAAGGAACAACGCACACTTCTTGATTAACTTCCAAATGATTCAATGGAAGACGGTCAATATGAAGTCTATTTGTACATATTTACTTTGTATGTGATAGGGAAACAAGACTTCACTATTTTGGGACCAACACAACAAAGACTCTTATAAGAGAGGGGAGTTTTGCCCTGTTGGAATTGTTAAAAAAAAATTTTAAAATTTCTATATGAAGTCAAATCTAAAAAATAGTGAGAGCAATTAAAATTATGTTTTTTTTTGACAAAGTATGAATTTGTTATGAATCTTTGAAGTCTATTGCCCAATTGGCCTAAAAGAGTCTATAAACTACTCCAGAACCAGAAAAAAGTGTATTCATAATGGTCATTTTACTTTCTTAACTTTGAAAGGACAAATCTGCCTAAAGAATATTGTTTTCTTGAATTTCATATAGTTCTTGATTCTAAATGTCTTAGAACTTGACTAAGAGAATACATCATATATAAAGGTCTGATTTGGCACTTAAGTGTTCAAACTGAGGTTAGATTCTTAGGGGTCTACATCACCTCATACCATTCACAAGATGACACCTTCTTACAAAAATGACCTAATTTATAACAAATTTGACCTTCATATAAGGTGATTTCAATAATCTACTTTTGAAACCTTTTTATTTTTTTTAGAATTATTAACTATAATTTATTAATTATTAATTATTAATTATAATTTTTGTAATACTTTGAAGACAACATTTTAAGAGCTTAGCATAAGATGTTTTCTGGGGGTTTGAAAGGGCCGTTTTAGCCCTATTTTCCTTATTGTAGTGAACAGTGCCGGTGCTAGAGTATTCAAATTGTAAAAAAATTCAAAAAAGTTCAAATTTCATTTTTTTTAATTAATAATTAAATAATATTTTATGACGTGGCAATCATTCTGCCATGTCAAACTACTGCTATGGCACAATTTCCAGGTTTCCAACAACCCAAGAATAGTCACAATGCTTTACAAGCCCAAAATCCCTTCTATTAAATACACCACTTTTGAAATTTTCAAATAAGATGAGCTCAAAGAACACACCAATTACACCATGATGTTTATCACTATCATTTCCAATTTTACTAAACAATTCATATTATTTTAAATATTTTAATAATTACTATAATTTTTACAAATAAATTACTTCAAATGATTCATTTTAAATGATTTTAATTATAGAAATACAAAGGAAATTTTGGAGATATATTGCTACATGAGAAAAATATCAAATCTTAGAAAAGTGTATTTTAGTATAGAAAACTAATGAAGTTTGACCAAATAGCAGGAATATGGGATGTCTTTTATTCCCTGAAGCTTCAAAGCCTTTTTCCATCAAAAACTCTGAAAATTGCCATTTCTATTGTAAAGAACTTTAAAAATAGTTCTTTTTGCATATTTAACCATGGGATCTTGTACTAAATTAGTGTAAAAATGTGCAGAAAAAAATTTAGAAACTTTGACCATGTAGATTGGAAGGTATTTGCATTTAAAGTGAAAAAAACAAGGTTTTTTATACTTTGTTCAATTAGATTTTTAGGTTTTGAATCTTCTTAAATTAAAGTTTTTGCACTAATAATTTTGAATTTCTAATTTTTATGTTGAAGAATTGAGTTGAGAGTCTAAGATTATTTTTTTAATAAAAACACTGAATTTACATTCCTTAAAAAATTGTTAAGTAGAAGTAGTTCAAAATTGAAGGAAAAACAAAATTATTAATAGTTCTAAGATGTAATTGAAAGACACTAATTTCAATGCTGAGATTTTTCTAGCAAGAGATCTCAACCTTCTAAAACTTTTTTTTTGAAAATTGCAAATATTGAATTCAGAAATGAATCCTACAAGCTATATTGTATTTTCAAAAAAATGCTTTGATTGGCTAAGAAATAAGATTGTCCATAACATTTACATAATAAATCCACATAGAATGAATCAAAGCTTTTTATATAGAAAAAAATATAGTCTGTGAGTGAAGAATTTTTTTTAAAGTTTAAAAAATATTTTTGTAGGGTTTTTTTGTACCCACTGAACTAAAATTGGGCTTATTGTGCTATAATTTTTTCTCTCGGACATTGACTGAAATAAATAGTTATGTTCCCAGATAGCTAATGTATTTTTCTATCTTCCCAAAAAGTTTTAGAAAATCACAACAAATATTGAGATTATAGGAGCTTATCCAAAATCCATTTTATCTGCTATAAAGACAATAGAAATTTAGGTGTTAAGGGTCAAAGCAATTACAGTGTTTACCAACATGGCACAACATAAAGGGCTAAGAAAATCACTTTATGTGTGAAATTACATTCAAAAGGTAGGAAACTCCTATTGTTGGAAATAAAAGGCAATATACAAAGTATGTCATATGTTTTGTCCATGCAAAAAATATTGAAATATTTTATATGTCACTTATGATAAAAAAAATTGGAAGTTTTGAATTCATATTTGGAATCTAGCACCCAAAAATTAACTATGAGAAGTGAAGATATTCAAGAATCACCAATTAAAAAATAAGGGGCAATTTTTTACATTTACATAGGGAATGAGGGGATCAATGCATCTGCATGACAAACTTCATATTCCGCCCATTGTTTAGCGTTCCTATTGTAGTCACTAATCACTCCATCACTGTCTTTCAAAACATCGATTATGGCCACAAACTCAACTTCATGTAGCCCAATCTCATATTTCGAAAAAAGACTATAATATTTTGGAGTTCCTTTCTATCCAACGCGCATGGCAATGGGCCATTCATATCATGAGTGCAACACTAATTGGGGAGGAAGCACAAGGCCTTTGGCAACCGCTTATGAGGAGACAAGGCATCTTTTTAGTCTACATCCTCGCAAATTCAATCCCATTAAAAGGATCTAGTTCGAGGCATGCACGGTTGTTCTCTGGGCTCTATGGATCTAGAAGAATGACATGGTGTTCAACTCTCACACTTGGACCCCTGAACAACTCTTCCACCACATGTGAAGATGCCTCCTCCACTATAGGAGAGTTGAATGCACTAACATCTACACTACAAAACGGAGATTGTCAACAGTGTACCGTAAGCTTCTCAACACCTTGGTGAAGCACAAATGCAAGCTAGGTCTCTTTGCAAGGATGGAAGTAGGGTAGCCGCGATGGGTGGCCTCTAGCTTGACCACTTGCTTCGTATTCCAATCCCCTCTTGATGTGGCTAGGCGCCGCCTTGTTGCCTCTTACCGTGTTGAGGCTGATGGCTACTTGTCTCTTTCCTTTTGTTTATCTTATTGATCTTTGTGCTTCCAGTCTTGTTTGTCATGGTTCCTTCTCACTAAGGTGTATACATCCAAAATTGCCACAAATTGGTACTGTGCCTAGTTACTATTACTAGGCTAGTCAAATTTTTCAATTTGTCTTGTTGGCAAGTGAAAGGAGGTTCCAACACACCAAAGAACACAACTGATTTGGATACAATATGCAAAACTTATTAAGGAACAAAGTTTGATTTGAAAAGCATTTCTTCCACATAGGTACAAAATTGGTTTTGGAGATGTACAGAGAGTATAGATGGCGGTTTAAGGTCAACTGCACATTTGGGTGCACCTACCTTATGCCACTTTGTTTTTTGCCCTTCAATTTGCAATGGAATTCCATTTTCATTTGTCTCAAAATATAAAAAATCTGTCATGCATTCATGCAAAGACTTGGATGGATCATTCCCTAGGTGTCTCTGAATCTCTGATGGGTGTGAAGGGCCGGTTTCCTTACAGAAAGTATGCGAAATCTGCTGCAAATTCCAAGAGTCAACCAAGTAATCATCGACATCATGGATTGGCATGGATGGAAGGATCCGGAATTCCCAATACTAGGGAAGAGAGCAAATCTAGCATGAACGAGTTGTGAATCTCCAAACTTGAGGTTCAGATCCTGCAGCACCTGTGTGCTGCACTGCACTAGGTAACTTAAGCTTAGTTGCTCCATAAAAAAACGAGCAATCACGATTAGTACTCTGACTAATCATTTTCAGAATTTGTGCTGAATCCGGACAGAACTCATCCAGCATCATGATCAGTGCTGCTGAGTGCTAATCAGTTTCATTCCCAATCAGCCAGTGGGCCCAAATGTGTGATTTTCATAATTAGCTCTCAAGTGGAAAAAAAAAAAAAGAAAAAAAAAAGGCAACCCCCCAAAAAGGCAACCCAAAAAGACAGGGGAAAAAAATTGCATGCTAACTATGCAAAAAAATAATTTAAATTTGGAAAGTTTGGAAAACACAAATTTTGTAGCAACTGATGGAAGCTTTGCTGAATTTGGGGTGAATTTGTGAACTCATCTCCAATCCATGAGTGAAAAAAAAATGGTAACAGAATTTTCAAGTGGAGGGAGGTGGCCTCATTTTGTTCTGGTGACTTTTATTAAAAGATTGCCCCAATGCAAAAATCGGCAATCCAAACTTTGAATGGACTTTTTTGCATTATAAAAAGGAGAAGAAAGGATTCTACATTAACCTCTAAATTCCCATTGTCCCTTTGAGGGACAAAATGGATTTTTGTAGGTTCCTATTGTCTCAATTTTTGTTGTGATTTTTTGAATTTCTTTTTGAAAGTAGGGAAATATATCAGCTTTCTGGGATTACGATTTTATTTCAAGCAATGCATGAGAACAAACGTTTTTCCACCTGAAGCCCCAAAAGGAGTTGAGCAGGCAATATAAAAAAATTCATAGAAATTCAAAATCAAATTTTCAAAATTTTAATTCCCACATAAAGTATTTTTGTCTAGATGGAAAGATTTTATTCACTCTATTTGGACTAATGATGAAAAATTTATAGACAATCATGTTTTTTGGTCAATCTAAGCATTTTCTTGAAAAAATAACTTGTAGGATTCCTTTTTGAACAAAATTAAAAAAAACAAAAAAACTACAAGGTTTCATTAGTTTGCTATCTTCTTCTTCTTATTAGAATTAATGATTTTTAATTTCATCTTAGAATTATTAGCGATTTAAATTTTCCTTCAATCTTATACCTACTTCTGCTTAATAAATTTTGAAAGAACATAAATCGAGTCTATTTTTCTTGAATATTTTTCCTAGACTTTCAGTTCAATTCTAAAAAATATATAAAATTGAGTTGAAAGTCACTACGTTTAAATTCTGTAGAAAATAAATTCAGAATCCCAATAGTAGTTAAGCTAACCTTAAATGGAGCTTAACTATCTCAGTTATAAATTATCTTACGTTTGAATTTATATATAATATAATATTAATTTATGAAAAATTACATTAATATTATATTAATATTATAATACTGATGTAATATTATTGTATAATATAAAAATTTAGAAATTCAAAATGTATAGTGCAAAATTTTAAGCTAAGAAGTAACTGAGGCCTTAAAATCTAGTCATGGAAGTTGCAAAAAAAATTGCTTTCTTCACTTTTATATGCTAATATCTTGCAATCTACGTAGTTAAAGTTTTTGGAATTTCTTCTACACATTCTTATACTAGTCTAATGTAAGAGCCTATGGTTAGATATGCAAAACTTAAAGTTATAATTCTTTTTTGCACTTTACAGTAGGAATCGTAGTTTTGAGTGGTTTTTGATGACAAAAATGCCTTGGGAGTTTAGGGATTAAAAAAAGATTTTTCATGCAAAAAGGGAAGGTTCAATTTATTGACATATATGACAATGTTTCAAAAGATATGATAATTATGAATCTTCCTATTAACCCCTAAAGGACCGGCATGCGTTTTTTGGTTGTATAGAAATTTTGGGCAGGTACGTTGTCCTGATGGAAATACTTCCATCATGTAGATATACAAATATGAACTAGATTTGTTTAGATTTCAATAAATGAAGAGTTGAGACAAAAGAGGTGGTCGTGGTGAGAACCACGGTTTGGTGGCGATAGAGCGTCCGTTAATATACGGATGCTACATTGTCTTGTCACATGCACAGCTCAAGGGGGTAGGTAGCAGATTGGCTGGTCCAATTTCCTGCCTCACTAGCATGCCAAGCCGTAGGCCGCCTAAACCATTCGACGAATCTGACTGATTTCGAACCCAGACCGGCGGGCAGCCAAAGACCACCGCTTCTCCAGCCAACCAAGTCCACAACTTGGCAACTGAAGATAAGCATTCAACGCTTTTATATGCCCATGAGGGCACGTGGCCACCCTATGGTGGTATTTATTTTATATTTGTTTGCTATATTTGATTTGTCTAGATGTTTGAAAGGCGCATGTATTTTGCACTTCATTTGAATAAATTACTAAGGGATTTAAGTAGATTGAGGAAATATGAAAGGAAAGAGGATAAGTATCTTTGGTGGGGTAATGGAGCAAGGAATATGGACTGATGTGTCCCACCCTCTTATCTTAGAAAGGGAAAAAGTAGAAGAGGAGATTCCTTAGCCATTAGGAAAAAAATGAGCCCTGGAAAGAGCTCCTTTATAGTGTAAGCCTCCCCTCCAGGTAATTCAAGGGAACTCAATAGTAGTTTACAATAAAAAAATATTAAAAAACTAAAAGATTAAAAAATATGAATAAAATTTAATAAAAAATAATAAAAATAATAATAAAAACATTAAGATAATAAAAATTGTAATGATTGCAACTGTAACTGTAATGATCTGACATGGCATGTAAGGTGCCAAGTCAGATCTGAAAATTTTGTAATTTTGAAGATATTTTGATAAATTATTTTTTTAATGTTCTTTTAAGCAATTCAGCAGCACTATTCCCTGCTGTTTCGTGCCGTTCCGCGCTTGCAATTTGCTATCGCAAAAAAAAAAAAAAAAAAAAAAAAAATTGGCTTGTGTTCCCTGCGTTCTCAGGTCTCACGGCCTCTTCTAGGGTTCATCTTTTTACTAATGTGTTTGGTGTGAGTGAGGGTTTGGAAAGAAGAAAAAATCCAAAACTTTGGGGAGAGGTAACTCTTTGTGTATGGATTTTTTTACAA
Organism: Neckera pumila; assembly: GCA_963969595.1. NCBI lineage: Eukaryota > Viridiplantae > Streptophyta > Bryopsida > Hypnales > Neckeraceae > Neckera > Neckera pumila. Next base: position 23,834,794 of record OZ018409.1, on the reverse strand, counting down.
TGAAATTTAGAGGAGTTGTTCCTTGCAAAAAGACCTTTCCAAAATGAGTTTGCATGCTTGATTTGGAGTTTGTATGCAAAAGTTATGAGTGCTTGAATTTGTGAAGATCCAAAGCCATTTATGAAGAAAGGCGGAGACTTCGACAGGCCATAGCTAATATTCAGTCTATCATTTTGCAACAATATTTGGAGGGTGTATTTGTCTTTGTTTGAGCTTTCTAGAAAGTTATTGAACTTGAGATTTGGAGCTCTGAAGAGGAAGATATGGAGGTATGAAGGTTTGGAGGTTGGCTGCCTTTTGTAGGAACAAAACCAAAACTCTGAGGAGCTATAGCTTTTGGGTAGTTTAAGGGTTTCTTTTGGAAATTTTAGGAGTGATATATAGACTCTTGTATTATCTCTCTAAATTGCTATCACTCAAGTTATTTGGAGGTTCATTGAAAGAGTTATGATGTACAAAAGTTGAGAGGTTGGGTGTTCTCTTAAAATTGGAGACCCAAACTTTGAATGACTATAACTTCTGGACAATAGTTTAGAATGGGTTGAAATTTGAAGGGATGTTAGATTGTTAGAAGGGCTTTCCAAAATGCTATTATACTTAGTATTTGGAATTGTGAGCTGCATGTGACACTAGATACAAGGTCGCAGCCATTGTAGGACTTGTTTGGAGTTTCCCCATTGTTTGTTTTTTAAAACAAGAAGACTTGAAGACATGAAGACATGAAGACATGAACATTTTAAGAGGAATGTTTTGGGGTTTCTTTTATGTATGTGTGGGATGTGGCTTTGTTATTCCTAGCCTAATTTGGAGGCTCATTGTCATTTATTTCATTTATGTTTTGTAAACATCGTTGCGGGCAATCTGGGTTAAACCATGACTCAACCCCATTTATTGTTGTGGCGACAAAGTGGGATTGATCATCCACACAGTCGAGACTTGCTCTGTTCTCGCATTCTGGAGTTTTGGCCAACAGACCGTGAATTTGAAATTTAGGGTCTCATCATTTGGACAGCAGCTCGTGTCTGTTGTCCCGTTTTACCCGTTTCGTATCCCGTGGGTTCTTATCCCTACCTTGACCCTTATACCCGTTTAGAGCCTGAAACAGGATAGGCCAATGGAAGATCAATTGAAGACTAAAGACAAAAGAAAGAAGAAAAAAGAGAATCCCAAGTTAACGACACAAAATTGCAGCCAAACACTCAGCGTGTTTCCAAAGCACGCTCCTCTCTACTCGACAACATATGACTAGAGATCTCCATATTTTAGGCTGAAATTTTAATAGAAGATGGGGCACAATATCTTCCATATGCACTAAATTTCATGACATTTGGAAATGTGATTCAAAAGTTATGGGCTAATATGTTATTTTTTTTTGTAACTGGGCAATTTGGGCAGATTAAAAAATATCACTTTTTTCAAAAATAAAAATTTGAAATTGGTTTTCTAAAGTTATATATACATGGAAAGCTTTGAGACATCCCATTTTGATCAATGAGTCAAAAGTTATGAAGACTTTTAGTTTTTGGGCAGTTATGAATTCTCTACTCTAAAATAAACTTTGAAGTCCTTTGTCTTACTCAATTTTCAATTTTTTTTGAAAAAAATAAAATCCTAGGATGTAGATTGTTTATTACAACATTGCAACCATTGGGATTGGCATTTTTGAATTCTATAATTAAATTCTTGACAATTTAGTATTTTGAATCAATCTCTACTACTATCTACTTACTATTTTTTTTCCTATATATTGGACAATTCCAAATGAAGTGAAAATTTTCATGTATGTAGTCAAATTGTCTAGGAAAAAGAATCCAAAGAAGCACCATCATTTTTTGGACATTTTTTCATCGAAAAGCGAGCTTGTGAAGTGCAGTTGTCCTATTTTTTGCAGGGCCAAAATAATGATTTTAGTGAATTTGAATGCTTATATCTTGCAATGCACACGGTGGAAATCTCTGAAATTTTTACCACATGTTTTGAAGTCAGTATACTACAAGAGCCTACTGTTACATGTGTCAATTTATTTTTTTTCAAAAAATGGATACTTATACTAAAAGTGGCATTTTTTGAACATTTTTGATGAAAACAAAGTCATAGAATTTTAAGGGTTAAAAATCAAGTTGTGGACTCTTCATATTTGACTAATGTATTGGGTTTAGAAAGGAGAATGGTGGAACTGGGAATAATGAGAGACCAATACTAGTTGCATCTGAGTTACTCCGTCATTATGGCATTAGCATGGTGGTTTCTGGTTGGATTGGGGTTGTTCTTAGTCATCTAAATTCTTAAATTCTTAAATGTATTTTTTCAAAATTTATTGGACATTTTAATTCTTCCATAGCTTTTCAAAATTAATCCCTGAGGAGAGGGGCTCATGGCCTAAAATGTGGGCTTTTGGTATTGATTAATTAACTCCATTTAAAATGCATAATATTTCAAAAGAAATTGTGATTATTGAGTAAGGAATTTATTGAGTAAGGAATTAACATATTCAGGTCAATTTCAAACTTGTTAAAAAAGTAGCTAGGTGGGCAAATAGATACAAAGTTTATAGTACAAATTTCTTCAGGTAGTACTATATTTTTGTACAATCAAGTATTTGTGTTCATTAATTTGTAATCCAAAATTTTATACTAAAAGACAGATGTACTATTAGAAAGTATTATTTACATGGCACACAATGCACAAAAACTAATTCAAATTTGTGAAAAAAAATTTATTCTAAAAAGTTTTTGCAAATCAACAAGGTTAGCAAAACTAATAAAAAACTTGAAAATTTATGGGAAAGATCAAACCAAGTCTTTGCAAATTGATTTTCTTGTTGCTAACAAATTCATTATTATAATTATTTGTCTTAATCACATTACGTCTTAATCAAGTGCTTATTTGTCTTAAAATTATCCCACTAGACGAACTTCCTTAAAAAGGTTCCTTAAAGGAGGAGAAGTCACCACTGCTACAAAAATGTAAAAAGTGTAAAACTTTGCATATTTAGTATTTTTTCTTCATTTCTATCTGTAGACAAGTTTAGAATGACTCAAACTTGGTATCAAAATTAAAATGAATTTTAATTCTTCAATGCTTGAATTCTATTTTGGAATTTTGCTTATATATTTTTTATATTTTGCAAAAACATACTATTTACTTCAAATCTATAAAATTGGTCATTAAGAAAGGTAATCTTTGTAAAGATTCAAGAATTGTTTAGATGAATGAGAAGGTATGTGGAGGAAACATTGGATTGAATCACTCTATTTGTATAAAGATATTGAAGAGCCTAGGGATTAATCACATACAATTTATTTTTTAAATTCAACTAATTAATTGAGAATCTTCATTATACTACACAAGTTAATTTAAGTAATATAAGACCATTTCAACAAATGAAAGAATATGGAATGAATGTGGTTTGTATAGTGTGGACATATAGATAAATTTAGGTGGAAATTGGATGAATGTAATTTGTATGATTTGAATGTGTGGGCAAATTGAGGTGAAAATGGGATGAATACAAATGAAGGTTAACCCCTAAAGGACCAAGGCCTTTTTTCTGCCAAAAAACTCTCAAAACTGCCATTTCTAGAGCAAAGAATAAAAAAAATAAAAAATTGCTTTTTTTGCACATTTAACCATAGGATCTTATACCAAACTAGTATGAGAATGTGTGGAAAAAATTTCAGAATTTTTGACCAAACAGATTGCAAGATATCTACGTTTGAAGTGAAAAAAACAAACTTTTCAGCACATTGCGGGACTAGATTTTTTGACTTTGAACATTTTAAACGTAAATTTTTTGCACTACAAAGTTTTGATCTTTACATCTTTATAGTAGAGAACTGAGTTGAGAGTCTCGAGAAAAAAAATGAACTCAAAAAAAAATACTTTTCATTCTTAAAAACATTGTTAAGTAGAAGTAGCTACAAAATAGAAGGAAAATCTAAAATATTAATATCTTTTAGATGGAATTAAAATGCACTAATCCCAATGGTGAGATTGTTTTAGCAAAAGAAATCAACCATGTGGAACTTATTTTTTTGAAAAATTGCAAAAATTGCATTCCAAAATGAATCTTACAAGTTATTTTTTTCAAGAAGATGCTCTAATTGCCCAAAAAACAAGATTGTCCATAACTTTCTCATAAAAAATCCAAATGAAATGAATCAAAGCATCCCAAATAGACAAAAATATAATATAAGGGAAAATAATAATTTAAAAATAATAATTTTTTACCAAATTTTTTTTGTTGCCCGCTCTCCCCTGTTTTAAGCTTATTTGGGCATAACTTTTTTCTTGGGCACCGATTGAAAAAAAATTATATTTTCACAAAGAAAGATTATCAGTTTTCCTATCTCCAAAAAAAGTTTCAAAAAATTACAACAAACATTCAGCTCGTAGGTACCTGCTTGAAATCCCATTTGTCTCCCAAAGGGACAACGGTCCTTTAGGGGTTAATCAAAGTTGCATGATACTCACACTATTTGAGATAGCAAAAAACCAATGCAATCCACATTATATTGATTTTTTTGAAAATGTTGTGAACTTCAATTTTTTCCACCACCATTGAAGGATATTAAACCTTAACCCCAAAAGTTCTTTAACTAGGCTTCACCAAAAACACTCAAAATGGGCCGTTTTGATGGCAAAAAACAATTAAAAATCACAAATGAAATCTTGTTGCATTTTAATTGTAAGATCTAGTGGTAGACTACTTTGTTGAGTTGTTTTAAGAAAATAGGACGTTTTGATTGTACAGATTATGAGGTTATTGTGTTTGAAGTTGAAAAAAATGTTTTTGGAGGCATCCAAATTCAAGATAGTTTTGATTCAGGGAGACTTTTGTACAAGTTAATTTTACTTTTTGCTTGAGCTTTTTCTTCTTGATTTTTGTGATAAGTTGACCTCATGTTCAAAAACATTCATAAACATTTCAAATTCAGGAACATGTACCAAAAAAACTCAATAGGGAACTACCCTTCAAGAGAAATCTCATACAAAACCTTTTTTTCAACAATTCATGGCTTGCACATAAAAATAATTTCTTCAAAATGTGAATGGTAGAGTTCTAAGCTTCAGCTAGGTCTAGAAGAGGAAAAAATAAAAATATCCCAAAATATCAAACTTTGGCAAGCTTGATCAATCTATATCCAAATTGAAGTGAAAGGTAGTTGGGCATATTTGGCCTAGCATAGGAGGAAGCTGGGTCAAGGTTAGCAAAGCCCAATTCATTACAAATCACTGGCATTGGATCACGTTTTCTTTGATTTTGAAGATGTTCTCTTTTCCCTCAATTTTGAAAATGTTCCTTATTCCATGAATTATAATTTTAGAATATTCAACATTAAATTTCAATGGTATTAAAATACAGGGCAATGTTTTCCCATAGCCTGTAAAGCCATGTTCATTGTATGTTCCAAAATGAGAAGAAAATATCTTTATACAAGTGGGGTGATAGGAGATTAAGCAACCCATGTGGGATATACGAATTAGAATTACTAAAAGCTCAACTATTCATAGTTAAGTGAAAAGTAGGAATTGTGTTCAAATTGGAATTTCAGGCCTCATTTTGGCATAGAAGATTAACTTTTTCCAAAAAAATTTGAACTAAGAAAAGCTATGAAATCAAGCTGATTTTCAACTCCAAAAACCCGTGTAAGATTTTGAGTTTGCAACCAAAAGTTATGGACAAATTTTAGAGAGGGGTTAGAAGGGACATTTTCATTGACATTTTCAAATATACTCTCTGAATTTTGTCCATAAATTTTTTTTTAGAGGTCAAAATCCAAGCGGATTTATAAAGATGAAAGTTAGCTTGATTTTCCAACTTTTTTAATTCAAAGGCTTAAGAATAAGTTACTCTACTTTGCCAAAATGAAGTCTAAATTACACTTTGAACATAAATCCTATGTTTTGACAGTGAGTGATTAAGCTCTCATCTTCAAATTATTCCATACCCTTTGAAGATTTATGACAAAAAAGATTTGGTTATAAAAATATCCTCTCTACCCTTCATTCCTATAAGTGTCAAAGAAACAATCATTTCATTTTATAATCAATTTTTTTTCGGATGGTAGTTTGTCAAATGACAAATTGGTAATTGATTCAATGAACTCTTTGGGCATTTTTTTTCTAAATGTAGCAATTTGGAAAAAACTCTCCATTAGACCTAAGGAAGCCACAAAGCAACTACTTCCCTGCTACCACCTCCTTGTACATTGTGGCAAATTTAGGAGTCCTAGAAAAATGTTAGAGAAGTACCCCAATATGACTCTAGGATAAAAGCTTGCCCAAGCTCTTTCGGGCATTGCAAATTTTGTTGTAGTTTAAATCATCCTACCTATGCTGCCCCCTCCCTCCGTCCATGGAAAATAAAATTTTCTTCTTCATGGGCACATCCAATTGTAAAATTTTTGGTAGAGTGGCAAGGTACTCCTTATCCCTACATCCAAAAAAAATTCAAAAAAATATAGTAATTTTTTTTGTTTGTAGTGAGTTGCCCAAAATCACTATAGTGCCAAAACAACACAACTTGATCCTTTAGGGATTAAAGGACATTTTATGTTTTCACTTGGTCAAACTTTGTTAGTTTTCCATGTTAAAATAAAAATCTTTCATAAATTTGATATGTTTTCATGTAAAAATATAATGATATGAAATTTAGCTTTGTTTCATTATAATTAAAAACTTCAAAATGAAATTTTATGTGAGTCTTTAACGGAGCTTTTCTATAAAAATTATAATAAATAGAAAACCTTTCATATAGTATGAGATTTTAAACAAAAATGGAGGTCATAGTGACAAACATCATGGTGTAACTAATGTACTCCTTGAGTTGACTCAAAGAAAAAATCAATAGAGAAAGTTCAAAAGTGGTGTATTTTAAGCTTTCAACATGCTACCTTCAAATTAACAACAAATGCAATTTCAAAAAATTTCAAAAAAAAATAGAATAGAACATAGATTATTAGAGCTACATTTTCTTAGATAAGTTTTATAACATTTAACCCCTAAAGGACCAAGGCCTTTTTTTGGCACTCAAAACTGCCATTTCTTTTGCAAAGAGTAAAAAAATTTGAAATTCTTTTTTTGCACATCTAATTAGTATAAGAATGTGTGGAAAAAAATTCAGAAATTTGAGGTTTAAAGTGAAGAAATTCTGCATTTAAAGTGAAGAAAACAAGTTTTTGCACATTGTGAAACTAGATTGTTTGACTTTGAACCTTCTTAACTTTAATTTTTTGCACTACAAAGGTTTCAGCTTTAAATTTTTATGGTAGGAAATTTAATTGAGTGTCTATAAAGAAAAAAATATTTCCAAAAAACTTGATTTTCATTCTTAAAAAAATTGTTAAATAGGAATAGGAACAAGATAGAAGGAGGGTCTAAATTATTAATATCTTTAAGATGGAATGAAAATGTATTAATTGCAATGGTGATATTGTTCTAGCAAGCAAACTAAACCATGCAGATCTTTGTTTTTGAAAAATTGTAAAAATTGCATTTTGAAATTAATCCCACAAGTTATTTTTTCAAAAAGATGCTCTAATTGCCCGAAAAACAAAATTGTCCGTAACTTTCACATAACTTATTCAAATGAAATGAATGAAAGCTTTCCATTTAGACAAAAATGTAATATATTAGAAAAAAAAAAATTCTAATTTTTGAATTTTTTTGTTGTCCAATCTCCCATGTTTTGAGCTTATTTGGGCATAATTTTTGTTTATGGAAACCAATTGAAAAAAAAAAACTATACACCCATGAAGCTAATCATTTTTTCTATCTTTAAAAAAAGTTTCACGAAAATCATGACAAATATTGAGACCGTAAATATCTGCTCAAAATCCAATTTGTCCCTTGAGGGGACAATGGTCCTTTAGGGGTTAAAAGCAATAACAATGCAAAAAATTGAGGTTTCACTTTCAAAATGCCCCTTTGGACTAGCAAAATCCCTCAAATGCCCTATCAACCATTTTATAATTGTTGACCAACTTTAGAATCTACTAAGATACCACTTTTTTTCTAATTTCATATTTTTATCATATATATAGTTTGTCAAGTTACATTTCTAGACAATTATTTTTATTTGGCCAAATCTCCACTTTGGGTGATATTGCAAAATCAAACATTCCAAGAAATGTTTAATGTGGATTGTCTTAGGAGGAAAAACTAGCCAATCAGAGGCCATCTCAAGAAAAAAATTCCATGATTGTACAAGTGAGTGAGAATTGATTGATTGAAGCATATAGTGGATGGGCACATTCCCTTAACCCCTAAAGGACCAAGGTGATTTTCCTATCAAAAACCACTCAAAACTATCATTTCTATTGCAAAGAGAAAAGAGCTTTCAAAAAAAAATTCTTGCATGTGCAACCGTAATATCTTATAATTCACTAGTATATGAATATGTAGAAGAAATTTCAGAAACTTTGACCATGTAGATTGCAAGATATATGCATTTAAAGTGAAGAAAATAAGTTTTTATGCACCTTCTTGACTAGATTTTTTGACTTTGAGTCTTTTTAGTTCAAATCTTTTGCACTATAAACTTTGATTTTCTATTTATTTATATTAAATAGTTGAATCAAGAATCTCCTAAAAAAATTTAGGATAAAAAGCACTTAATTTCAACTCATTAAAAAATTGTTAAGGAGAGGTGGATTCAAGGTTGAAGAAAAAACAAAATTGTTAATAGCTTTTAGGTGGAATTGAATCACAATAATTCCAACGGTGAGATTGTTTAGGCAAGAAAATCCAACCTTGTCTTACAATTTTTTTTTTTAAATTCTAAAAATGGCATTCAACAATGAATTCTACAAGTTATTTCTTCAAGAAGATGCTTAGATTGCCCAAAAAACTAAGATTGTCCATAACTTTCTCATTATTAGTCCAAATTGAATGATACAAATCTGCACATGTAGACAAAAATATAATCTTTGAGAAAAAAATTTGAGAAAAAAATTATTTTGACATTTTGTGATTTTCTTGGATTGCCCGCCGAACTCCAATTTTGCTTATTGTGCCATAACTTTTACTCCCATGCATCAATTAAAATAAAAATTATATATTTACAAAGCTCTTGCAAAAGTATACAACCTCAAAAAATTCCAAAAAATATTATGAAAAATTGAAGCAGTAAGAACCTGCTCGGACCCAAATTGTCCCCCAATGGGACAAACGGTCCTTTAGGGGTTTAAATTCATATGAATATACTTGGAGGTTATTATAATTTGATGGTTATAAGCAAGAGGCTACATTTATATTTTTCAAAGTATGATTGTAAGAAATATATTTACTTCAGATCATTTTTGAAACGACTATTTGAAGGTTATAGACCCCCGCCTCCCTTAAGCATTTAGATGTTAACTCCTAAATGACCAAAGAGCCCACTTTGGACTTCTTGAGAACTTGGAAAAACCTCTATTGACTCCATAATTAGGAATTTTTGCATGAATTTTAACCCCTAAAGGACCATTGTCCCTTCGGGGGACAAATGGGTTTTTGGGCAGGTACCTACAGGCTGAAATTTTGTCATGATTTTTTGAAACTTTTTTGGGAGATAGAAAAATTGATAAGCTTTGTGGGAATAAATTTTTTTTCACAATCGGTGCCCGGGAACAGTAGTTATGACTAAATAAGCTCAAAATAGGGGACGGGGGGCACTCTGGGCAGCCAAAAAAAAATGGACAAAAGTTTGAAAAAAAAAATTAAATATTTTTTTCTCATAGATTATATTTTTTTTAATCCAAAAAGCTTTGATTCATTTCATTTGGATTTGTTAGGAGAAAGTTATGGACATTCTTGTATTTTATGTAGTTAGAGCATCTTCTTGAAAAAATTAACTTGTAGGATTCATTTGTCAAATTTGTCATTTTTTTTTGCATGGTCTAATTTACTTGCTAGAACAATCTCACCATTGGGATTTGTGCATTTTAATTCCATCTAAAATATATGAATATTTTAGATTTTTTTTCTATCTTGTACCTACTTCTACTTAACAATTTTTTAAGAATGATAATTAAGTTTTTTTTAGTTTCTTTTTATTTCCTAGACTCTTAACTCAATTCTTTACGATAATTATTTAAAGCTCAAAACTCTGTAGTGCAAAAATTTAAAGTTAAAAATGTTTAAAGTCAAAAAATCTAGTCCCGCAATGTGTTGAAAAACTTGTTTTTTCACTTTAAACGCAGATCTCTTGCAATCTGTGCAGTGAAAAATTCTGAATTTTGAAGCAGATGGTTCGAGGCTTTTGCTTGCCTGGCTGTGGCCCTGCCGCCTATGGTAGGGCTCGGAGCCTATGCTGGTTTCTTCGCCAGTTTAGTTGGTCTGAAAAATCTTTAAAAATGAGAATTAGTTGTTGAAAATTTAAATTTTAACCCCTGTGGTGTTGCCAGGGGCCTCGTCTCCTAGTTCTTTGTATTGTTTCTTCCTATCAATGGAAATGGTCCATATGTTTCAAAAAATAAAAAAATTCTGAATTTTTTTTCACACTCTTATACTAATTAGGTGTAAGATTCTACGGTTAGATGTGGGAAAAAAAAAAAAATTTCGACTTTTTTTATTTTTTGCTATAGAAATGACAGTTTTGATTGTTTTTTGGCAAAAAAATGCCTTGGTCCTTTAGAGGTTAAGGATAGATGCTACTCATTATAATCTACATGTGAAGCTTTGTTTCATGTCATTTCAATAAATATAGCAAAAATTAAAAGTTTTTTTTATTTCTATGTCAAATCGAGCACCCCATTAATTTATATTCTAAAAAAATATTAATTGTTTTTTGGAATTGTAAAGATTGATACCTACTCAATAACATTTGAACCATTCAATTCCAAATAATGAAGTAAAAGTTATACGGAGTTTTATTTTGTAGGCAATGAAGGTAAACAAAATATACAAAGTTGCCTTTTGCAGTTTTGCTCTCAATTTTGAAAATTTTCAAATAAAAATAAAAATAAAGGATATCAATTATTTAATAGGAAATTCTCACCATCATAATAAAAAATAGTTCAATTTCTTGTAAAATGTTTTAGTAGATTAGTTTTTCTTTCATTTTGTACTCCTTCCCATTTTACAAATTTTTTAAAGATGAATATGAAAAAATTTTACATATGTTTTCAAACCGTTTTCTAACATACTGACTAAATTCATAAATTATAGGAGATACGTGATTTTTCCTAAATATGTTGAAATAAAAAACAAACTACATCTTTTAGAAGGGCTAGAAAAGCCTACAATTTGAAGTTTAGGCACATTGAACTTGCAATTAATGTGGATATTCATTCTAAAATTTTGAGATAATGTATTTAACCCCTGAAGGACCGGTTGTCCCCTCAGGGGACAATTTGGGTCCGAGCAGGTTCCTACGATCTCAATTTTTAGTAATATTTTTTGGGATTTTTAGAGGTTGTGTATTTTTGCGAGATCTTTGTGAATATCTAATTTTTATTTTAATTGATGCCCGGGAGCAAAAGTTATGGCACAATATGTAAAATTGGAATTTTGCGGGCAGCACAAAAAAAATCACAAAATGTCAAAATAATTTTTTTTCGAATTTTTTCCTCAAAGATTATATTTTTGTCTACATGTGAAGCTTTGTTTCATTCAATTTGGACTAATAATGAGAAAGTTATGGACAATCTTAGTTTTTCGGGCAATCTAAGCATCTTCTTGAAAAAATAAGTTGTAGAATTCATTTTTGAATGCAATTTTGAGAATTTTTCAAATTTTTTTGTTAGATAGGGTTAGATTTTCTTGCTAGAACAGTATCACCATTGGAATTATTGTGATTCAATTCCATCTAAAAGCTATTAACAATTTAGTTTTTTCTTCAATCTTGTACCCACCTCTACTTAACAATTTTTTAATGAGTGAAAAATAAGTGTTTTTTTTCCTAAATTTTTTTGGTAGATTCTCAACTCAACTAATTAACATAAATAATTAGAAAATCAAAATCAGTAGTGCAAAAAAGTTGAACTAAAAAGATTCAAAGCCAAAAAATCTAGTCAAGCAAGGTGGGAAAAAACTTGTTTTCTTCACTTTAAATGCATATATCTTGCAATCTACGTGGTCGAAGTTTTTGAAATTTCTTCCACATATTCATATACTAGTCAAGTATAAGATCTTATGGTTGGATATGCAAAAAAAAACAATTATTTAAACTCTTTTCTCTTTGCAATAGAAATGACAATTTTGAATGTTTTTTGGTAGGAAAATCACCTCGGTCCTTTACGGGTTAAACAAGTTGAATGAAGGATTCTATAGTTGAATTTGTTAAGATTTAAATATTGATAGATTTTGGCCTTGCTTTAGGGACAAGTATTTTGAAGTAGTTTTGGCCTCTAAATATGTTAGTCTTTGAAGGATTAACCCCTAGAGGACTAGGCATTTTTTGGCTTCAAAACCACTGAAAACCATCATTTCTGCTTCAATCATTTAAGAAACCAAAAAAAAAATTATTTTTAAGAATCTAACCATAGGATCTTGTACTTCACTTGTCTTAGATCATGTGGTAAAAATTTCATGAAGTTTGACCATATGGATTGGAAGATATTAGCATTTGAAGTTGGAAAAAAAAGTATTTTTGAACTGTAGCCTGCAATTTCAGATGACTTTGACAGCCATTTGTGGATTTTCTTTGCACTACACACCATAAAGCTAAAAAAATTTATGTTGAACATTTGAGTTGAGAGTTGGGGAAAAAAATTTCAGAATGTCAAACCTTGATTTTCACATCCAAAAAAATTGTTAAGTAGAAGTAGGTCCAAAATTGAACAAAACACTAAACTGTTAATAGCTCTTAGGTGGAATTAAAACAACATAATCCCAACAGTGACATTGTTCTTGCTAACAAACTTGACCTTGTCAAAAAAAAAAATTGAAAAAATTTGAAAATGCATTCAAAAATGAATTCAAAAAGTTGTTTTTAGAAAAAGATGCTTAAATTGCCCCAAAAACAAGATTGTCCATAACTTTCTCATTATTAGTCCAAATAGAATTATTCAAAGCTTCAAATGTACACAAAAACATGATCTTTGAGAAAAAAAATTAAAAAAAAATTTTTTTTTTTTTTTTTTTTTTGCCTGGCAAATTGCTTTAATGCTTTAGGATGCCATAACTTTTGCTCCCAGGCACCGATCAAAAAAGAGTTACATTTTTAGAAAGCTATTGTGATTTCCTATCTTCTATAAAAGTTTCAAAAAATCAAGTCAAAATTTGAAGCCACACGGGCCTATCCAAAATCCCAAGTGTCCCCCAAGGGGACTTTGGTCCTTTAGGGGTTAAGTAACAATATTCATAATTCAAATTTTAGGATAGATTTAGTCCTACTCACGGGAGATTTCAAGATACACAATTTTATTTATTATCATGCTGAAATTATTATTTACATGCTACAACCAATTTGCAACAGTTTTTACATTTGTGGAATTTGATTTTAAGGTAATTTGCTTTAAAAACAATTGTCTTTTAAATGCAACCCCCTTATCTAGAAAAGAGTGACATGTTGCTTGAAATATCCATTGCTGTCAATGATGAGTTAGGTAGGCTTAAATGGTCGCTTTAAAAGCAAACAACCTTAGCACGTGCATGTTTTTTTGCTTTGTTTTGTTTTTTTGAAACCGAGGATTCAGCCTAGCACATGCATGTTTGAAGGCTCAAATACAAAATATGTACTGATGCTGCTTTTCACATAGCAATCACACAGCCTCATGTTCTTCATTTCTACAGTATTCAGCAGCAACGGTTGGGGGAGAATCACTGTTTTGTTCATTGTTAGCCGGTGGAATTGGGAAAAAAAATTTAGTTGCAATTTGAAAACATCAAAAACAACCTAGTGACAAAATCTATAGCACTTCTATTTAGAGTATTAAAAAAAGGAGAAAAAATCAGACTTGACATTTGAAAAAATGGTTCAATATCATAACATTATTAAGCAGCGAAGGAGCCTCCCCCCAAGTGGAGGTATAATTCCCCTCAAGATGCATGGGGGAAGAATTAAGTTATAATTCTAAGAATATGTTTGGCTCTTTGTTTCTGCGTTGTCATTGTGTTGTCACAGTTGGGGACGCAACTGGCTCACTTAGGGACTTTTTTTGCTGGGGGCTCTTGATTATGGGGGGAGCAAAAGGGCCCCCCCCCCAGCAAAGGTTAAGAATGTTATGATGGGAATTAAAGGAAATAGTCGGTAAAACTCCAAAAACAGCCCAAATTACCGGTACGCCCTGCTCAGCCTCAGTTGTACTGGTGAAGCATGAGAAAATGGTCCTCTTTCACTGCCACAGGTATTCATGATGGTGACATTGTTGGTATTGTAAGGTAACTACATCTAAAATCGCACAACGGATATTCTTGCCTAAAATGTACTCCCACTATTCATATGACTCTATGATCGCTTTTAGGTAGACCTATTTTCAGCACTTTGAAAATTCGTAGTTTATTCACACAATGTCCAATAAATACATTCTTAGAGAATTCAGAATCCCCTTTTGACTACCTATGGGACCCCACAAATTTTTTTTCAATATATTGGTGAAAACCATGCTGAATTGCTTACGTGTGCGATTTAAGGTCAGTTACCTTACTGTAATAACTTTTTTGACCTCCATTGCCTATATTGAAGTGATTTGGGCCATTTCCTTTCGTAGTGAGGATGTGCTGATGTCACAAGGTGCACACTGACATTGAATGGAAAAGGAGACATTCCTTTGCAAAAAGCACGAGGAAAGGAGCACCACAGCAAGGTGCTCCAGCTGGGAAATCCAGTCATCCTTAATAAGACCAAGGTCTGCTCTAAAAGTGACCATTTCGGATCTGGTCCCCTTTTTTCACGGGTTTCCGTGGACAGAAAGATTTTCAGCTCATTTTGTACAGAAAGAAAAATAGATGCCAAATGTAACACAGCTCGTTTCATATTTTTTGAAGCATTTTTGAGTTACTTATGAATTTTCAAAGATTGGTGTTGTAGGCACCTATTTATGATTGTAGGTCTTCCAAAATCCATCCACTTGCAACTTGTAAAGAGATGTGAGGAAACCAAGGAGAATGATCTACTCTTTGAATGAATAACACTTTTTCCTTGATCCACTCAATGGTGGAAGAGGTCAATTTAAGGATCACTTCATATCCATTCTAAAGCTAATTGTAGGGTCGATTTGAAGAAAAAGGTCGCTTTTTGAACAAACTACCTTACATGACTACTTGCTTCAGACTTCAAGGAGCAACGTACAAAAGCCTTGGAAGTATAGAACGTATCTATTGCATGCCACGTCATCTCAAGTTGCAAGGAAAGTGCATGGTTGAGATAAGACAAGTATGCTTTATAAAAGAGCCCAAGTTTCAAGGGCTTTTGGACAAACTCCACTGGTATAGACTTGTTGCCAATCAAGGACACCTAGGATTACTTTTCATCCATAAAGGAATGACATGGAGAAATACCTTTGCCACTAGTACAAAGGCACAAAAAACAATCATGACTCTTTGATCCAATAGAAGGATGCCACAGATGCAACGGCAACTGCCACTCCTTGCAGTCTAAAGCTGGCCTAATGCTTGGTAGCAAATTTGGTATAGGATGTTCATTTTTGCGTCCTACAAGTATCATGGATTGGCCAACTCTCATGATGAGTACATACGGGAACTCCTTTTAGAAAATAAAAAGCCTAATCTACTATCTATCTACATGCAAAAAATGGAATCAATATTGCAAAGTTGATGAAAATTTGGATTGAATACAAAAGAAGTTGTGTCTAATGGAAGAAAATAAGGAATACACTTTACAATCTCTTAGATTGTGTAACATGGAAACCCCTTCCAAAAGATCCTACAAAGACAGGTATCTTCTTCCCAAGACACCTAAAAAGAACTTCAATGTACTTAAGACTATACCTTCCAAATTAGAAATATAATGATACAACTTTAGCCAAGGAAGGGGAGCATATATCATATATAGCATATATATCATATATAGCATATATAGCATATATAGCATATATAGCATATATAGCATATATAGCATATATAGCATATATAGCATATATAGCATATATAGCATATATAGCATATATAGCATATATAGCATATATAGAAAGGGAGGCAAAAGAAGAACTCCAACAAAATTTAACAATGTTATGTAACAATGAAAATTAACAATGAAAAAAGGAAATTTAGGCTTGCAAATTCAATCGTGGTTTGCCTTTGAATTATTCTATTCTATTTTGTAAATGTCTTTACAAGGCATGCATAAAAGGCAAAGTAGTCAATTAATAAATGTTGGTATTTTGAAGAGCTCTTTGGGGGACCTACCAAACTCAGTTGGATGTAGAAGCCTATTCTAAATGAGTACCTATATAATACAATTAAATTTGGTTAGGGCTTGATTATAATAGGGTAGCACAAAATAAGAAGTCTCTTGTAATAGCCTTCAAAAAGTATTTGGGTTCCAAAACAATCCTTGAATGCTAACTATAGAGGATAAATCTCATGCCATATCTACACTAACTCTTGATGTAGATCAATTCAATTCTTGGATAGACTATATTGATAAAACTAAAAAGCAATCATATTATTAATGAGTGATTTTGGTAAGTTTTTTTATTTGATTATTCAACTTTTTTGTTGGGTATTTGGATAGATTGGCTAATTAGCATTTGGAGATTTGACTACCAATTTGAAGAATTTGATTTACATTGAAAATTCAAATACGAAGTCTGCTTAATCATTTTAATGCAAAGTAGATTGCGAGTTAGACTTTCCTCTTCTTAAGCTTTGTCCATCTTCTTGGAATATGATTTCACTTTCATTTGTGGTAATAAATACAAATACAAAATATGAAACAAATTGTGTAAGCCATATCTACATTGGTCCAATATTTCTAGGCTAAAATGATAT
Organism: Neckera pumila; assembly: GCA_963969595.1. Taxonomy (NCBI): domain Eukaryota; kingdom Viridiplantae; phylum Streptophyta; class Bryopsida; order Hypnales; family Neckeraceae; genus Neckera; species Neckera pumila. Next base: position 23,817,916 of record OZ018409.1, on the reverse strand, counting down.
GTTTGTGTAGATATTGATAGGAGACGCATTTGTATAGCAATTTAGCAGATACTTCATGGAATCTTGATACACTTAAGGTTTTGCCTAGGTACTACCAGTCTACCATTATACTAGTCATATTTTCTTATTGGCAAATGAAAGGAGGTAGTCCAACACACCCAAGACCATGGCATTAGGATACTATGTGCAAAAGTTATAAAGGGCCAAAAGTTTTTTTTGGTAGACGTTCCAAAATTGTTTCTTCAGCCTACGTGCATATTGATTTTAGAAATGTACCCAAAGTGATGATAGCGGTTTTAGGCAAGGTGTGATTTTGGATGTACCCACCTTCCTTTAAGCAGCTCCACCTTCAAAAATTGGAATGTGGTTTCTTTCAAAAAAAATTTTGGCAAAATAGTGCCAAATTGCACCAAAAAAATTTCATTTGGCTAAAAAATGACGAGAAACCTTGAAGTTTTTTGCCATAAAACTTCAAACAAAACAAAATCTTGGATGAAATTGCCAAATTGTGGATGAAAACAAAATCATGGAAATGTAATCTGTACTAATGTGATGTTTTGTATCCAGTATCAATATGAATGCTGAAATTTGGAGCACTACTGTAAAATTTTATATCCACGCTTTGGCACTTCATAAAAAATGGAAAAATTTCAAATGGTTTCTTTCATTTATGCCAAAAATTAATTGAACTTAATTAACCCCTAGAGGACCAAGGCCTTTTTTTTGCCAAAAAACTCTCAAAACTGCCATTTCTAGAGCAAAGAGTAAAAAAATGTGAAAAATGTGTTCTTTTGCACATCTAACCATAGGATCTTATACCTAACTAGTATTAGAATGTGTGGGAAAAATTTCAGAATTTTTGACCGCACTGATTGCAAGATATCTGCGTTTAAAGCAAAAAAAACAAGATTTTCAGCACATTGCGGGACCAGATTTTTTGACTTTAAACATTTTTAACTTAAACTTTTTGCACTACAGCATTTTGAGTTTTAAATCTATATAGTGGAGAATTGAGTTGAGAGTCTAGGAAAAAAAAAAAAAATCAAAAAAACTTAAATATCATTCTTTAAAAAATTGTTAAGTAGAAATAGATACGAGATGGAAGGAAAATCTAAAGTATTCATATATTTTTGATGGAATTCAAATGCACTAATTCCAATGCTGAGATTGTTCTAGCAAGCAAACTAAACCATCACAAAAAAAAAGAATTGAAAAATTATAAAAATTGCATTCCGAAAAGAATCCTACAAGTTCTTTTTTTAAAGAAGATGCTCTAACTGCCCGAAAAACAAGAATGTCCATAACTTCCTCATAGCAAATCCAATTGAAATGAATCAAAGCTTTCCAGAGAGACAAAAATATAATCTATGAGAAAAAAAATATTTAAAAAAAAAATTCAAAATTTTGCAAATTTTTTTTGTTGCCCTCCCTCCCCACGCAATCCAAGAAATGGCATAACTTCTCGCTCGAAGGTCCGATTTCAAATTTTTTTTTCCACCACATACCTCTTTCAATTCTTCACCTTCTCAAAAAGTTTCAAAGAATCACGACAAAATTTCAGCCCGTAGCTACCTGCCCAAAAATGCATTTGTCCCCCAAAGGGACAATGGTCCTTTAGGGGTTAATATGGAAATGTAACTAACCAAACTCAAATGCCAAACCTACCTGCCATGCTTGTAAGGTAACTGCACCTTAAATCACACAGTTAAGCAATTCAACCTTATTCAGCGTGGGTTTCACTATTATTTTGAATTTTTTTTTGTGGGGTCCCATTGGTTGTCAAAAGGGCATTCTAGATTCTCTTAGAATGCATTTTTTGGACACCATGTGAATAAACTACAAATTTCCAAAGTGTTGAGAATAGGTGTACCCAAAAGCGATCATAGAGTCATATGAATAGTGGGAGTACATTTTAGGCAAGAATAACCGTTGTGCGCTTTTAACCCCTAAAGGACTGATTGTCCCCTCGGGGGACAATTTGGGTTCGGGCAGGTTCCTACGATCTCAATTTTTAGTAACTTTTTTTGGGATTTTTAGAGGTTGTGTATTTTTGCAAGATCTTTGCGAATATATATTTTTTATTTTAATTGATGCTCGGGAGCAAAAGTTATGGCACAATAAGTAAAATTGGAATTTTGCGGGCAGCACAAAAAAAATCACAAAATGTCAAAATAATTTTTTTTCAAATTTTTTCTTCAAAGATTATATTTTTATCTACATGTGAAGCTTTGTTTCATTCAATTTGGGCTAATAAAGAAAAAGTTATGGACAATCTTAGTTTTTCGGGCAATCTAAGCATCTTCTTGAAAAAATAAGTTGTAGAATTCATTTTTGAATGCAATTTTGAGAATTTTTCAAATTTTTTTGTTAGAAAAGGTTACATTTTTTTGCTAGAACAATCTCACCGTTGGGATTATTGTGATTCAATTCCATCTAAAAGCTATTAACAATTTAGTTTTTTCTTCAATCTTGAACCCACCTCTACTTAACAATTTTTTAATGAGTGAAAATTAAGTGCTTTTTTTCCTAAATTTTTTTGGTAGATTCTCAACTCAACTACTTAACATAAGTAAGTAGAAAATCGAAATCAGTAGTGCAAAAAATTTGAACAAAAAAGATTCAAAGCCAAAAAATCTAGTCAAGCAAGGTGGGAAAAAACTTGTTTTCTTCACTTTAAATGCATATATCTTGCAATCTACAGTGAGTGACAAAACCGAGTACTTTTGTGAAACGTTTTCATTCAAACAACCATACCATAAGCATCAATGGTTAAAACCCAAAAGTGTACACATGAAAGTTGTAGAGCACGACATACAACACGTTACCATGGAAGTTTAAAGAAAAAATTAGTTGTGATTTGAAAGAAAATTAATTCCAAAGTTTGCTATGTCAAAAACTCGGTTTTGTTCAACATAGTTTGGCTTTACTTTATCTTTTGTCAAATTTTTTTTAAAACTCCTAAAAAACTTTTTGTACCTTAGCATGTTAGTATACATCATTTTTGATTGTTGTATACAAAAATTGAAGGACTTTCACATTTATAGAATTTAAAATATCAACAATTTAACAAACATGCAAATGATGTTGGTTCTCACAAAATTTGAGTTTTTTTTGTAGAATTCAAAGCATGGGATTGCATTAGCCATGGTAAAGAGAGTATGGGTTGCAAAATAGACCACTTTTATATCTAAATGTCCTTGTATATAAAATATTTGTTGAATTGGGCAATGTGTACAATTTATATTTTACAATTGTATAATGCATTTTTAATTTCAACTTTTGTGTTCAAAGACTAGAGTTCATGATGCATATAAATCATCCAAAAAAATTCAAAAAATTCCATCATCATTGTCTGTATTATCCAAAAACAACTAATTTTCAAAAATTACACTGACATTCAAAATATTAGCTGTTTTTGGATAATACAGACAATGATGATGGAATTTTTTGAATTTTTTTGGATGATTTATATGCATCATGAACTCTAGTCTTTGAACACAAAAGTTGAAATTAAAAATGCATTATACAATTGTAAAATATAAATTGTACACATTGCCCAATTCAACAAATATTTTATATACAAGGACATTTAGATATAAAAGTGGTCTATTTTGCAACCCATACTCTCTTTACCATGGCTAATGCAATCCCATGCTTTGAATTCTACAAAAAAAACTCAAATTTTGTGAGAACCAACATCATTTGCATGTTTGTTAAATTGTTGATATTTTAAATTCTATAAATGTGAAAGTCCTTCAATTTTTGTATACAATAATCAAAAATGATGTATACTAACATGCTAAGGTACAAAAAGTTTTTTAGGAGTTTTAAAAAAAATTTGACAAAAGATAAAGTAAAGCCAAACTATGTTGAACAAAACCGAGTTTTTGACATAGCAAACTTTGGAATTAATTTTCTTTCAAATCACAACTAATTTTTTCTTTAAACTTCCATGGTAACGTGTTGTATGTCGTGCTCTACAACTTTCATGTGTACACTTTTGGGTTTTAACCATTGATGCTTATGGTATGGTTGTTTGAATGAAAACGTTTCACAAAAGTACTCGGTTTCGTCACTCACTGTACGTGGTCAAAGTTTTTGAAATTTCTTCCACATATTCATATACTAGTCAAGTATAAGATCTTATGGTTGGATAAGCAAAAAAAATAAAATTTTATACTCTTTTCTCTTTGCAATAGAAATGACAGTTTTGAATGATTTTTGGTAGGAAAATCACCTCGGTCCTTTAGGGGTTAAGGACTGTGCAATTTTAGGTGTAGTTACCTTATTGGTTGCTCTTATATCTGCAATGGAGAGAGTGAGAAACATTTCAGTTCACTTGCCAATAAAAAAAAGAACTGAAATTTTATAAAGAAGCTGGTGGAACTAATTCATAGCAGTATGATCTCCAGAATTTTTGGGGGGCTGGGCAACTGAAAGGGTGGGTCATGACGTCAGTGTATCAATCTCGAGAATCGAAACCGAGAGAATGTGTGAGCAGTGTCAAATTCTGCTAACTTCCTGCCAAACGTCGGCACTGGATATTGGATATAAAATTCACAGCATCAGTATCAATAATATAATAATAATCTGCTCACAGCATCAGTATCAATAAAATATAATAATAATCTGCTTCAGGAAGAGGTCTCAACTCGAAAGAAATCTTTCGACTTTTTTTCGTTGAGCTAAAGCTTCAATCACGCATTAATATCACAAGAGGGGCAGGCCGAATGGTTCACAGAAGGAAATCTAGAAAAACAGAGAAAGAAAAGAAAGCCTGGTGTAAACTGTAAGAGAAAAAGAGTCCTCTGGTCAAAGTGTAAGTCGAATTGGCATTTTAATAATAAAGAGATGTGCAGGCAGTTGGTACAACTATGGCAACAAACAGAAATCATAAACCGTACACACCAGCAGACTCTTCGGCAGTCAGGAATGATCAAAAAGCAGCCCTGACTCAAAAGCAAAAATTGGAGAGGAATGGCACACGCATTCATTAAAATTGGGTGCAGAGAATGTTCATGAAAGCGGGGGGAAGTTAAGCTAAGAGAACACTTGGAAAGCACCGACTCCATAATGTGCAAGTGTGCAAGTGTGTGGATTCTCTTTCAATTGATGTGTTGAAAATATGTGGTTTATGATACAACAAGGAAGGGCCACTGGCGCCCACTCAGCTAGTTCTGCAATCCCCCAAAAAGCTAATATAAACTTCATCCAACGCTAATTAAGTTAAATCACAAATTTGCCGTGTACAAGATGGATCCTGCATTGTCCACCATCCTCAAAAAAAACAGTACAAAACTGGGGTTACAGCCCCAAGGAAAAAAAAGGGGAGGCGGAGGCGGTCCATTGCAATTGATCAGTCTGTGAAGACTAATTCTGATTAAGTTAATCTCCCAGAGTCTGTCTTTGCTGCTTCTGCTGCTTCTGCTGCTGCTGGCAAGGCACCACCATCCTCCAACTTGAAATGTCGGTACTAAACTCGGCTGCAATGTCCACCGCAATGCGCCTCGCATCGATTGAAGCTCCCAGGATTCCTCGTCTGCCTAACCCGGCCACGTAAAGCCCTGAGCTTCCTTTCCATCCATGAGGAAACGGCAGCAGTGGGAAGCCTTCTTCTGAAAAGAACTTGCTATCATCCTGCAAAACCAAAAAGAATTCGCAAGTGGTGTAAATTTCATGAAGTTTCAAACATATCCAGAAAAAGAAAGATTGTAGAAGCACTTGATGAGCATCGAATGTCAGCAACCAAAGATTCAAGTGGGTCTTCCACTTGCTGTGCATTCACTGGAGGTGCTCTTCAGAAAGTCCGATTTCAAAAAAAGGAAGGGAAATACTAAGTGATGAGCATCAAATATCAACCACCATAGATTCAAATGGATCCAACTAAGTCCACTTGCTGCGAATGCACTGGAGCTTCATATTGCGGTGCGAAATAATGCACTGGAGGGGAGTTCATATGGAGCTGCAGTGGAAAAAGTCATTCATTCATTCATTGGAGGTTCATACAGTGGAAAAAATCATTCATAGTGCAGAGGAAGGGAATCATGCACTGTACCTTGAGCCATTTGGGTACGTTACTCTTGTACCCTGTGGCCAAGATTACTGCATCGAAATTCTCGCAACGTCCATCTTCAAATTGGGCCCCAGTGGCTGTCAGGCACTCCACACCCGGCCTAACCTGAGCCATTCAAATGTCGAAAGAAAGGCAATGTCAGGGAAAGCAAGCTGCAAATATGACTCACCAGTCTTGTATCATGAAAACTGAAGAAAAATCTGAAGTGGAATGAGACGAAGGAATCGTGTCTGATGGTGTTATGTACCTTGACTTGACCACTCTTGATCAAGGCCAAAGTGCCGACGTCTAAGATGGGCGTCTTGCCATTCTTCTCCTTGAGCAGCATGGGACCTTCCTTTGGACGCGGGAAGCCCACTCTGGCTGTATCCCCGAGTGTCAAATACGTGTAACTCACGATTAATCTGTCTGTCAACCACAGGGGTAACGACTTCATCAACATCATCGCCACCAGAAATGTCGACTTGCCAAATATCTCTCGTGTCAATATATGGGTCTGCATCAAAAACCAACACCGAAAACGCTTAAGTTTTAACATACAAATGTACTCTGTTTATCAGTAACCTAAGAGTCTCCAGCATTTTTCATAAAAACTCCATGAGCTCAAAACAGATCAGATAGAAACACCAAAATGAGGTTTAAAAATTTATACAAAAACAAGCATGCAAATGTGTTTAGAAATAAGTGTTTCAGTACAGTGCTATAAGTGCTTCCAATATCTTTCAGAAATATTCTCACAAGCTCAAATCAAGACTGAAGAAAACACCAACATAGTGTACAAATTTCCAAACTTGCAAATATGTTCAGAAAGAACTCTTCTCAGTACAAAAATACTAGAAGAGCCTCCAGCAGCTATCCTAAACATTCTCAAAACATGATACAAAACAAAACTCCAGAAAAGGTTAAGCTTAAAAACTCGAAGCTTGCAAATGTGTTCGGGAAAAAAACGTTTCAGTCCAGTACTATCCGAGCCTCTCAACATCTTTAATAAGCACTCTCACACCAAGATGACAAAAGGAACACCAAAAAAGTGTACAAAATTTCCCAAACTTGCAAATGTATTCAGAAAGAATGTTGTTAGTACAATAACAACCTCCAGCATTAACATTCTCAAAACAGGCCACAAAATAAACTCCAAACAAGGTTCCAAATTTCAAATTCCAGAAACTCCAAGCTTCCAAACATGTTCACCCCCAAAAACCCTCTTCCACTCCCCACGAGCATCATTCCAACCCCAAACTCACAACAATGCCAAAAACAAGCCAGAAAACTCCACCCACAAACTAAGGTAACCAAATTGCACTCACCGGATTGCGCACCACAATGGCCGTCTCTGCCCCAAAATTCGCCAAATCCAGTGCAATTTCCATACCAGTATTCCCACAGCCCACCACCAACACCTTCTTCCCTTCATACTCCCTTCCATTCCGATACCCACACGAATGAAAAACTTTTCCTCCTTGGGACACAAATTCCTTCACTCCTTTGTAAATAGGGATCACCGGTTCTGCATTCTCCCCAGACGCCACCACCATCCACCTCGCCCGAAACTCCTTCAGGGATCCATTCTCACACGTCACATGCACATGCCAGAGCTGTGTCCTGGGTTCCCAAAAGGCCAGACTGACGCCGTGGTTGAACAGCGGTTGGATGTGGAAGTGGGCAGTGTATGCTTCCAAGTAGGAGATGAACTGGTGTCGAGAAGGGTAAGTGGGGAAGGAAGGGGGGAACGGGAAGAGAGGCAGCTCACAAAACTGTTTGGGGAGGTGGAGGTGGAGGCGGTCGTAGGTCTTGTGTTGCCAGAGAGAGGCGATGCAGGAAGATTGCTCTAAAATGAGACTTGGGATGTTTTGTTGGTGAAGGCAAGCAGCGGTGGCGAGACCAGAAGGGCCGGCGCCGACTATAATGGCGCCGTGGAAGAATGAAGCGGGGGGGTGAGTCTTTTGCGGCCACATGGGGATGCAGTCGCTCTGGATGGCGTGGGGAGGCATCTTGTGGGATCGATTGATTGATTGATTGATCACAAGCTTCTGATCGCAAGAAGAAGAAGCCAAATGGGACGCTGACAGAGAAAAGATGGATGGAGTTGCGGTGGAATTCAAAGCTCGGGAGCTTTGGAGGAGTTGCGCTTGTGGTAGTGCATTAGTCTTCTTCGGAATTTGAGCATCGGTTGTGCACGAGAATTCACAGGCATGGTGAGGCCAGGATTCGGGGGTGGAGTGCTCTTCCTGTACGTACTCTAGCTGATAAATCACGGTCTCTTTATGTTTATCTGCGCGAAGAAAAATTGCGCATAATCTGAGAGGTTGGACTCAATCCCAGCCAGCTCAAATTGAAGGACTGGTTCAATCTCTGCGTCGGAAGACAGTGAGAGTGACCACAAGGAGCTAATATTGTGAAACAAGAGCTATGAGACTGATATTTAAGGGAAAACTGCGATGACCTTGCCTCGGTAATACTATACGTCCTTGGGAAAAATAAACCAAGAGAACGACGATGATCGATCTTGCCTCGGTAGTAAGTCCTTGGAAAAATCAAGAGCTAGAAAAAACTGACACGAAAACCACAGAAAGGCACCTAATTGTAGGACTGTTTCGATCTCAGTCGGGGGACGAGGCGAGTGACTCCGAGAAGCTAAAATTGCGCAACAAGAGCTAAAAGAGTGACATTCAAGGAAACCGACGATGATCTTTCCTCTACTGAGTGGAGTCGTTCCAAAACCAAGAGCTAAATCGCCCAACTGAAACGAAGACCAAAGGAGGAACTCAGATACCAAATGAGCACCCAAAGAACAATGAGCTAGCTCATCCACGTACTGCACTCACACCTTGAAGAAAGAATTCAAACACTCCGGCCAAGGATTGCTACAATCAAGCTTTTGAAATCACTTCAATACTCCTACTCAACGATTCCTCCGCAACTCAGAACCCATCCATACTGTATATATATCGCTGCCCCAAAACTCGGACAAACACGACGTACTTCCTGCGAAGTTGAAATTGGTAGGAGGAAGAAACTAAGATGACGCAGAGTCGTAGCTACATACACTGTGAGCGCGCAGCTTGGATTGTGATTGCTGCTGCTGCTACGAAAGGCTCTAAAGTTGGGATCCTGGCACCTTTGTTGATGCAAGCACGCAGCAAGCGCTAGGAGGCGACGAGGACGAGGTGGGAGCAAGGAATGGGCTCTCACAGTAGTATAGTAGCTGGCTGGAGCATTTCAGATAGTGTGAGCTTATATTTATATGTGGACACCTTTCCAAGGCCCTTTTATATTCGGCAGCCCCCGCGGCAAGGCTGCCGCTCTTAAGCAGCGCCGCCAGGCATATGGGTTTTCAATTGTAGATTTCGGCTCCGGGATGTACCTGAGCATTGCTGCTGGGGCTTTTTCAGTTGTCCTGGATAGGAGGGGGGAGAGAGGGGGGGGGGGGGGGGAATTACGAGGTCTGAAGCAGCATCTAAGCTAACTGAGCAGCCCCATTGCAACACGCTGAAGCAACACTCGGAAGCAAATCAATGGAGGACGTTCCTCATTATTAGAAGATCAATGGTGCATAATTTTTAGAGTGTTTCTTCATCATGTTGCAGTGGGGTTGCTCTAAGTATTAGAGAAAAAAGTAGTCCTTCGGAGGGCTGCTTCAAATTGACAAGCCAAGCTATTTCAAGTTTGGCCTGTCAATCTCAAAATGGCTCCAATTGAGTAGTTAGCTTAGCTGACTGCTCGTTGAAACAAACAACTTTTTAATTTTTTTAATTTTTTTTAATTTTTTTTGAAGATTTAAAAAAAATTAATTTTTTATTCACAAAATTGACTTCCTGCACCATTGTCAGTGCAGAATCTGCCACGCGGAAATAGGGGAGAAAAACAATTTTTTAGCCGTGTTAAACCAAATTTTGAGGTTCTTCGGAGGGCTATATAGCAGCCCTCCAAAGGGCTGATTTTTTCTCTAATGCATGGTGGCTTGTGTAGGGGAAATGCAGTCTTGGGTGTGCAATGCAAAAAGTGCCCATATTTTACAAGGTCTAAAGCAGCATCTAAGGTAAGAGCAAACCCATTGCAACACGCTGAAGCAACATTGTGAAGCAAATCAATGGAGGACATTCCTCATTATTAGAAGATCAATGGTGCAAAATCTTTAGAGTGTTTCTTCATCATTTACAGTGGGGCTGCTTTAAGCATGGTGATTTGTGTTGGGAAAATGCAGTCTTGGGTGTGCAATGCAAAAGGTGCCTATATTTGAGGCAATTGAATAGGCCTAAGAGTTTTAGGGCCAATACAAATGGGGAATGCAATTGCAGGGTGGATTGCGGAGGTGAGTAGTACAAAAAGTGTTCTTATATTGAACATTGAGTAGGCCTTGAAATTTTTAAGCCAATCACATCCACCCTATATATCTACAAGCACCTCCCAAGTATGCACTTGTGGAACACAATCTCAATCACATCCTATCATTAGAAGAAATCTACGCAGATTTTGTGCTACACACAACAAACACAATAAATAGGGTTTATTGAATTCAACGCAGATTTCTTCTAATTTGTGCACACCTATACGAAGTTCCCAGGTACGTACGCACTGATGGAAGACATCATTGATAGAAGACATCGTCAATTACAACCCTTGTACATCTATATGCACTTGCCAAATATACATATGCGGAAATTAACCTGTTTTTTGAATATACTCTAAAGTGGGACTTCTAGAAGCACCACTTTTTTGCCAGATTATATTTATTATTATAAGATTCATCAAATTTTTGTATTATCTTTTTTGCCAACTTGAAAGAGGATTTCAAAACACCAAAAAATCGTTTCTTTTGTATATTCTATGGAAATTTTATATAGGGTCAAAGTTTTTTTTGGTAGATGTTCTTAAATTCCAGTGACAAGGCAATTGAATTAAAGAGGTACGAGTGTGCATTCTAAATCCATTAATATGATTGCTTGAAAGAGAATCATGTTAAAGGTCAAATATTTGTATTATAAGGATCTTTAAGTGCATTGAATTGTCTTACTTTTTATTGGTACAATTGGAAGAGGATTCTTGCATGTCTAACATGTATGTTTTAAACATTGAATGAATAAACTATACATTTATGAAGTACCAATTATAGGTATATTTAAATTTGATCCTCAGTTCTTATGTTCAAAATGTGTCATTTTTTGTTAGGAATTTGTAGGCATTGTGTAGTAGAAAAGGTGGCCTTGGAGCATCAAGCTGTGAGTGTCCTTGCATGGTATTCCAAGCCCACCTTTGAGGGGTTAGAGTTGAAATGTGGTTACGATTGGGTGTAGTTATTATTGTAGCATATTTCCTATTTGTTAGAGTTGTAAAAGTATGAGCTTGGAAAGAGAAGCAACTTCATTTCAATAAGGTATGTACACCCACAATTAACACTACCCAAATTGCAAGTTTTACATTTGGACCAAAAAGAGTTACTTTATCCTAAATATTGATTAGACAAGATGTACACAATCTGAGAATGAAAGTCTATGAGAGTCTAATATTAGTTTGTAAAACACCTAGAGAGAAAACTTTAAAAATTCATAACTTATTCATTCAATGTTCAAATAATACATACTAAAATATGTTGGAATCTTCTTTCAGGTGCCAATAAGATCCAATCAAAATGGTAGATATGTTTAATAATACTAACTATGCTTAGTTGTAATTAGGGTCGATTTTTCAATTATTAAATTTAAGACCAGCCATACAGGTGAATAGCAAATTCAAAAAATAATTTTGCAAGCTTTAACTCCACTAAAGAGTATTAAGAGTATTATGTTGATCATTCAAGAGTTTTGATGAGTAGTTACAGCAAATTCTAACTGCAGTGATATGTTAGGATCCCTGAAAATTTGGATCAGCATGACTTGGGGAAGAATTAGTTAATGACTTTTAATTAGCCTCTTTGATGAGTTTTGACTGCCGATTTTATTTTCAGTTTAAGTTAGGGCTTAGACTCTTCACTTTGTTTTGTCATGTGTTGTACAATACATTCAGCAGCCTTCAAAGAGTCTGCCTTTCCCTCCCCAGAGTCCTCATCCACGAAACTCATCCTCAAATAATTAATGTAAGCTTACGTACCAAGACAGTGGCAATACATTATAATTTGTTTCTTTTTCTTTTGTTAATTTTAGGATCAGACATACAAATCAACAAGTATTTGTACAGAAGATGTTGGCTAAGAATCCAGTAAATAATGCATTACAATCATTGGTCATCAAGAACATGTTTTGTGTTTTCAAGTGAAAAGACAACTCTATACATACACATGGGGTGGTAGGAGGTAGAACAACCCATGTGAGATAAACAAATTTGAACTTGTAGTTTCTTAAGCACTCATAGTTAAGTCACAAACAAAAAATTGTGTTAAAAGTGGAATTTCAGACCTCATTTAGGCATAGTAAAATAACTTTTCTCAAAAAACTTTGAACTAAAAAAGTTGGTAAATGAATACAAATTTTACCTCCAAAAATCCGTTTGGCATTTTGAATCTCTAATGAAAAGTTATGGACAAATTTGAGAGAGGGTTTGGAATGGACATTTTCATTAACATTTTTCTAACCTCTCTCTGAAATTTGTCCATAACTTTTTATTAAAGATTCAAAATGTCAAACGGATTTTTGGAGGTGAAACTTGTATTCATTTGCCAACTTTTTTTAGTTCAAAGTTTTTTGAGAAAAGTTATTTTACTATGCCTAAATGAAGTCTGAAATTCCACTTTTAACACAATTCTTTGTTTGTGACTTAACTATGAGTGCTTAAGAAACTACAAATTCAAATTTATTTATTCCACATGGGTTGTTCTACCTCCTACCACCCCATGTGTGTACATAGAGTTGTCTTTTCACTTGGAAACACAAAACATGAATGACAATCACATCAAAGTAATGTAACTCAAGCATTGAGATACTTGGTATCTATAAATTGATTGCTATTTTGAATAAATTTGCTATTTTATTTACAATTTTATTTCAAAGTACTTAATTTGTTGTTAACCCCAGTGTGCAACTGCGACCTTGCGACCTTGTAACTGACTCAAGCACCTTGTTGAATTCTGACAAGTTTCGCCAAGTGTCTTTGTAGTTACTGATTTGGTGTGGAATATATCACACCATTTCATTCTTCGGATGAAATGATGTGGTATATTCCACATCATTCCGTCTGGGGAAGGCAGTTACAGTGAGTGCTACACTAAAAACTATATTTAATATTAGCAACACTATTTACGAACCATGATACTAATATTATTAAGCCTACTAAAGTAAGTAACACAAAATGTAATTTCTAATACCAAATATATACTCCGGTAAATCTGAAATCCAAATATGTTTACATTTAGTGTTAGAACATATTAAGAAAATGAATTTGCAAAGGAAAAGATTGAGGACAAAGAAAATGATTGGGTGGGATAGGCTGGTAATTACACTAAATACAATCCAACACTAAATATAGTTTTTAGTGTACTGAATGTTATGTAAATGTAAACATTTAATAATCATTTTTTTACTTCTGGAAAATCTGTTTTTGCCATTGAAATAAAAGGTCTGATTTTGCTGAATCAAATAATTAAATATAAATTAGACGACAAAAAAAAATAGAGTATGTGCATATGAAATGGCCACCATTTTCAGGTTCAAATGACATCATGACATTGAGCTTATATCATTTTAGTGTGGCTTGATTTTATATGATCAAGATCATACCAAACTCGTAGATGGAATTGTTAAAGTGCTCAATGGTTCTACTTGCTTTCTCTATTGAGCTTGTACCCCGGGTGGTCAGGAAAAATCGGCATGAAAAAATCTATTCAACGATGAGAACATCCAACAATGAAAGTACATATGTTGAGGAAGTAATCCACATCTTTTTTTTTTGATGAGAAGCAAATCTATTATATTAAGTACGCATTGTCACAACTCATGTCTTGCCGCTTTCACAAAATCTGTCATGTTGTCATCCTAGAGAAATACCATCCAATTATTTCATTTGACATTCATGATGAAAACCTAAAGTGCCACGAGTGAACGTTCTTTCTTAAAGTGAGTACATCGATTCATTGCAATTTGAAGTTTCTAGTGTCTTCTGTATATCTAGTACTGATTCTTGATGAATATATTCTTTATTGATATTGTCTCTAAATGGGGTAGAGATCTTCTTCTTTTATCCTTAAACAAAGTCTTAGGTCTTGTAGGGCAATCCCAAATTAGAGTTAATAATATTTCTTATGTAGACATCATAAAGCTTCTACAAATGATCAATCAATGATGAGCTTCAACTTTCTTGAAGGAAACAGACAACCTCAAAGCTATTACACAATTGTTCTAACAAACTTTCCAATGCAAAATCTATAAATTCAAATTGCGATTTGAAACACAAAACTTTACTTAGTGGATGCATATGCAGAGAGAGAGAGATCGTAACGATATCAATAATTGGATTTGTGGTTGAATATTGAATATGCTATCCTCAAGATTATGTGAAATTCAAGTCCTTCAAGCCCGTAGGGATAACTTAGAAAATTTAGCATGTTACATGTAGCCAATAAGATGGTACATACTATTCATTGCTCCTAAATTTTTGAAAAATATTTGAAATGATGCATTATAGAAAAAATAGGTGAATCACAATTATAATAAATATATGAACATAAATAATCTAGCCAATCGTTTTTTTTAGATTTAATGTACTATGAAGTAAAAGTATCCTAGGTTGGAGTTATGAGTAGGGTCTATATTCCCGCTAGGTATTGTACTAATGTACTATGAAGTGAAATTATCCTAGGCTAGGGCTATGAGTAGGATTTGTATTCCCGCCACATCTGAATGATTCAATTGTATATCAATGTCATGTAGAGGTTGTGGTACAAATGAAGGTTGTGTTATATGCTGCATTCTAGTTGATTTGTTGTTTTATCTTGGTGTTTTGTATTGTTTGGATACATGCGTCATATTCATTCTAGACACTAAGTATATTTTGAATTCCTACGCAATGGCATTTTCATATTGGTTAAACTATTGTTGTCATGATAATTACACAAGTGTTTCAGCCTTGACTAAAATTGGGGTGGAATTTTATAAAAGTTTTGAATATATTTATTTAAGCACTTTGAAAATTCATAGCTTATTCATATAAAGTCGATCAAAAAAACACATTTTATACAAATCTAAAATCCCCTTTTGATTACAAAGCTTCTATAATTCTATACTAAAAACCATGCTCAAAACCTCATTTTACCTTATTCCAGCAGGAATCAAAGCTTTTATTTGTTGCAATTCTTTTTATATTTAAATACAATTTTCCCTCAAATTTTCCTCCTAAAGTAGTAGTAAAATGGATAGGGCTCTAAAATAGCTCACATGTTCCCATGGGGATTATTTTAGGACATAAATGATCACCATCAATACATATGAACCATCTTAGAAGTCTATGCGTTTACCACCCTCTATCTTTGTGAAAAAAAATTTGTGTGTAACTTTGGTGGTTGAATAAATTGGAGTTGAATTTAGTGCAACCAATGTATTGGATGTAAAATGAGTGGCTAAGTGGGGATGTAAATGCCTTTGCAAACAATATTTCTCTATAATTTTTCTATTATTTAGGATATAAGAATCAATACTTGCCATTACATCCAGTACAATTATCTTACACATTGTTGGAAGTTGGAACTTCCTACACCTTATAACATGGGTACACCCAAAATTACACCCTACCTTAAACCACCATCATCACTTTGTATACATCTCCAAAATTAATATGTACCTATGTTAAAAAAACAATTTTAGAATGTATCATTAGATGTTTTTCAACTCCTTTGAAGGGTTGTGAGTTCCTTAGGCTGCCAGGGTCGGGGGAATAGCCTTGCAGCAGTCGGTAGCTGCTGTGTAATGTGGCAGAACAACTGTCACGTCACCCAAGAAAAAATTGCTTTTTTTTCATTTTAGATTTTTCAAAAAAAAGAAAAAAATAAAGAAAAAAAATAAAAATAAATCTTGACAGCGGACGTTCCCAATTTGCCATAGGAATATCGTTAGAGAAGGAGGTCTAAAACGGCCCTTTAGTCCCCCCAAATCTCTTCTAATGAAGGTAAGGCTATACCTAATTTTGACCACTTTCTAAAACCACACACTCTAGATTCTTGCCTAAATGTATTCCCACTATTTTTGAGTTTGTGGTCAGTTTTAGAAACATCTATTTTCAGCACTTTGAGAATTTGTAGTTTATTCATATGGTGTCCAAAAAACTGCATTCTAAGAGTATCAAAAATCCCCTTTTGGCCACCAACAAGACCCCACCAAAAAAGAACTTCACATAATGGGAACCATGTTGAATTGCTTATTTGTGCAATTTCAGGTGTAATTGCTTTACCAAAAAAAATGCATCCTCCCTAACTTTTGCATACGGTATCCAAATGTCACGTTCTTTTGTGCGTTAACCCCTAAAGTTTCATGACTATGTAATCACCAAAAACGCTCCAAAACTGCCATTTCTAATACAACTACCAAATTTTTGGAAAAAAACAATTTTTGACACATGTAACCGTAGGATCTTGTAGTATGATATTTTGAAAATATGTGGTAAAAATTTCAGAAAATTCCACCGTGTGGATCATAAGATATAAGCATTCAAAGTCTTGAAAACCATTTTTTCAATCCTGCGAAAAACCGGGCAGCTGCACTTTGCAAGCTCACTTTTCAATGAAAAAATGCCGATAAAGGTGGTGCTTCTTTGAATTCAGTTTCCTAAACAAGTTGTCTATATGCATGAAAAATTTCACATCATTTGGAATTGTACAACATATAGGAAAAAAATAGTAAGTAGAAAGAAGTAGAAAATGACTCAAAATACTAAATTGTTAAAAATTTAATCATGGAATTTAAAAATGCCAATCCCAACGGTTGTAATGTTGTAATAATCAATCTACATCCTTAGATTTTATTTTTTTCCAAAAATATTGAAAATTGAGTTAAATAATCGATTTTAAATTTTTTTTTAGAGCAGAGAATCCATAACTGCCCGCAAACCAAAAACTCTCATAACTTTTGACTCATTGATTGAAATGGAGTGACCCAAAGCTTTTTAAGTATATATAAATGTAGAGAACCAATTTCAAAAAAAAAATTCCGAAAAAAATGATTTTTTCTGATCTGCCCAAACTGCCCGGTTACGAAAAAAAGTAACATATCAGGTCACAACTTTTGACTCGTACTTCGAAATGTCATGAAACTTGGTACACATGAAGATATTCCTTGCCCCCACCTTCTATTAAAATTTCAGCCTCAAATATGGATATCTCTAGTCACACGTACCTGCCCAAAATTTCTATATGGCCAAAAAACGCATGTTGGTCCTTTAGGGGTTAAAACCTCATGTCACTTGTAGAAAATGTAAAAATACCGCCGAGTTCAAAGTCCTTAGGTTCTTTGTACTGTTTCAGTTTTGCAATGGAAATTATCTATGTGTTTATGTGTTTAGAGGGGAAAAAAAACTCATGTCACTTGCTAACCAATAGAATATGAAAATTTGACCAATCCAATATTACTAACTAAACTATCCACCTTTCCTTCTCTTCCACACAAAATAGTGAAATTAGGTTGCCCCATACTAATTTCTCAATAGTCCACAGTATAAAAATATTCACTGCTTTTGTACAATGAAGCAATCAATTCAGAGCCATGTGTATATGTCAGATTTGTGCACTAGTTCAAGACTTGGTTCAGAGAGTGGCATGCACCTCCATGTGGAACAAGCATTGATCCATGAGGTAGTTTATCTCAGATAAGGCGACCTAATTGACAAGCCAACCTAATTTCACTATTTTGTGCAGTTATCAATATGATCCAATATAGATCTTGTGTAACCATGATAACCCCATTATGGATTCATTAAAATCACTCAAAATTCCAAAGCAGACTCAGGAGCTATGAGTCTAAGACTCTTGAAACTCATCCTTCACCAGATAGTAGTTAGTTCATCACCTCATAATTAAAAAATGTGTTGAATGATTCAGACCATGGGTTACTGATTCCATGATTAATCATGGGTTAATCATGGGTTAATCATGGGTTAATCATGGGTTAATCATGAGTTAATCAAGGGTTAATCAAGGGTTAATCATGGGTTGATCATGATTAACCCTTAACTTGGAAGGACAGGCCCATGCAGCCACTGATTTTTTATTTTTTTGACACAAGTCAAGGTACCTTTAAGGTAACTATACTCATACCCAATCATTTAAGCAGTTTTTGAGCACATGGTGAGCGAAATGAGTGATGTAATTTTTTTCCCATGTAAGAAGATAAGAAATATTGGGACGGAAAATTTCCCATAATTTTATTCTCAAAATTGTAATTATTGTGAATTTTGGGAGCCAAAAAGTGTTCCAAACGCAAAGCTAAACACTAGAGTGTTCGAATTCCGATCACTCAAAAACTCACTTCATACTTCTTTTTTTCTTGCTACTTTTTGCATACTTTAAGACATATGTCATGATCTTATTGGTCCCAACCTAAAAAAAGAATAAAAAACATGTTCTAAGCTGTGATTACAAATAAGGGCGCCTCTAGGTCGGGAATTGATTCCTGGTTGGGAATAGGTGATTCTACCTTATTGCAAGAAAAAGAGTAGCAAAAACCCAACCAGAAGCGGCATGGGCGGGTAAATAACCAACAAAGCAAAGCAATAAAATACGAACGTAGTCCGGAGGAGGCGAGAATCGCCCTTCCGGGATGCTTTGCGCCTACGGTGGTTGGAAGACCGCGGGGAACCTTTGATCATAACAACAAAAAACTCACTATGAGTCCATCTCCGTTCAGAACTACTCCTCGCTAACTCCCACAGCATATAGCCAATGATTTCAAGCCTCACTGTCCATCACTTTGTTTGTTGCCATTTTGCAACTAGATATGAATGAAATTTTTCAAATTTGTTTTTCAGAGATGAAGTCATATGCTTGCTACAAGTCATTCATTTTTCAAATTATTGGAGAAAGTTTTGAAATTATTGTGAACTTCTTAAGAGAAAAATGAGCAAATTTCATATCAAATGTAAAATATAATAAAAAAAAATGAAATCTTCACCATAGATATATATTATAGTATAAACCAAAGTTACCATATCACTCTAAATTAGAAAGTCAAGGACCATGGTTATAGGCCCAAAGTTCATATTGCTATAAATATTGAATCTATACATTTTTAAGAAATTTTCAATTGGAGTAGAAACTACACTTCATAAGCTTCATTTTTGAGTTGGACTCTATTTCAAGAAATATCATTTTTATGGCTAAAATTCACATCAAGAGAAAATAGCAAGAAATGGCCAAGACATATAACAAAGATAACCAGGGATTAAGCATCTATTTTGTTATAATATTTGTTGATGTAAATGAATGAAATTGTTTAGTTTTGTTTTTTGAAATTTTGAAATTTTGAAATTGAGATTTTATTTTTTGGAGATGAAATCATGTCTCTTGTGTAAGAAATGAAAATTTCAGAATTTGTTGTGAAGATTTGAAATTCTAATATATTTTTGCAAAAACATAATAAAGATTCATATCAAATACAAGATTGGCTCAAACAATTTGAAATGTCACCAAAAGTTGTATATTATAGTGAAAACATTCTTGTGGAAACAAAAAGTTTATATTGTTCTATAAATAGAAAATCAAATACCCTAATAACTGGCCCTAAATTCAAATTTCAAACAAATATTCAACTTTAGAATTTTAAGAAATTTTCATATTCAAACAAAAAAATAAAATTGACTGACTTATTTATTAGCTGAGATCAAATTTAAAAAATATCATATTCATTGGTAAAATTCACATCTAGATCAAGGAGCTAGAAGTTGCCAAATATACGATAAGATGATCTATGACACTTACATTTAAACTCATATAAATTTAAACTCATATAAAAATATACTAAATCTCCATGATGGTCTATTTCAGTACTTTGTTGCAAGCTAATGACTAAAAAAATTGAATGAAAATTTCTTGTTTTCAAACTTCAACAAGTTTTGAATACTAGCCAAAGGGTCAAATTCTTGCTCCCTAGGTGCTTTAGAATTGATGCTGAGTGCAATTATCACTGGATGCCTTTCAGCTCCTTTGAAGGGCTGTGAGTTCCTTGGGCTGTCAAGGTCAGGAGAACAACCTTGCAACAGTCCACAACTATCTTGTGACATGGCAGAACGACTGCCACGTCACCAAAAAAATAAAATAAAATAAAATTTCCTTTTTTCTTCATTTTAGATTTTTCAAAAAATAAAAAAAATAAAAAAAATAAAAATCTGATAGCGAACGTTTCCGATCTGCCAGGGAAACAACGTCGGGGGAGCAGGCTTGAAACGGCCCTTTGGTCCCCTCAAATCTCTTCTAATGATACTCCTTACGGCATTCATGCCCTCCAAAGTTAGTTTCATGGAACTAAATTATGAAGAAGGTGATGGGTATTGTTGAATGAACTAGAAAGTTATCTATCATAAACTATTGATGGTCCTTATCAATGTGTATTGTATTATATAAATAAATAAAAATATCAAACAAGGGTCTATAATTTCTCTTCTTTGATAAAATCATTCTGAACACATAATTTTATAAAAATAAGAATCAACAAAGTTTTTGTGGATGTAGAAAGATTTGTTATTTTATATTCATTTATGATTTTGAATTTAAAATACTCATATCTCATTTGATGATGGGCATTTTAACATAATTTAAAGTAATAATGATAGTATGAAAACGTCTTAGTTTAGTTCAAGAGCGTTCAAAATCAAATAATATCTACCAAACATATATTTCATAGCTTGAAATGACTATAAAAAGGTAATACGGATGTTTAACACTTGATAATCCCAAATAACTCAATTTAGAGCTTGTTGGCATCTTTTTAAGTTTATATTACCAATCCTTAGGTCCAATCTCATCTATTGAAATTTCTAAGATTCATGAGTTAATTTTAAACATATATTAAATGTACATTTTCAAAACCCTCTTTGAAAATTTTCAACATTGAAAACACTTTGTAATTCATCTTCATACTCTTAATATTTGGACTAGTGTATGGTCTTTTAGACATCAAGGGGTGATGATTCTTTTAATTCAAGAACTTAGAAAAGAACTTAGCATGAAATTAAATTTTGTATGAAATATCAAACCCCTGGGAGAGTATAGTAGAATGATGTGTGTTAATCTTAAGAGTTAGAGGTAGAATAAATTATGGCTTGATAAAAATTGAAATACACATTGAAAAATTATTCTCTACACATAAGTTGCTTCAAAACATTAACAATCAAGTGCGTAAATTAATTTAATTCCATTGCCAAAGAAATTGCTGGATTTGTTAATGAATAGATATAAATGGAGATTTTAACTTGGCTTTTAACCCCTAAAGGACCATTGTTCCTTCGGGGGACAAATGGGATTTCAGACAAGTACCTACGAGCTGAATTTTTGTTGTGATTTTTTGAAACTTTTTTTGAAGATAGGAAAATTGCTAAGCTTCATGAAAATATGATTTCTTTTTCAAATGGTGCCTAGGAAAAAAAGTTATGCACAAATAAGTTCAAAACAGGGGGCGTCCGGCAGCCAAAAAAATTTTGCAATTTTTAATTTTTAATTTTTTAATTTTTTTTTCTTATAGATGATATTTTTGTCTATTTGGGAAGCTTTGATTAATTTCATTTGGATTTGTTATGAGAAAGTTATGGACAATCTTGTTTTTCGGGCACTTAGAGCATCTTCCTAAAAAAATAACTTATAGGACTCATTTCTAAATGCAATTTTTACAATTTAAAAAAAAAAGTTCCACAAGGTCTAGTTTTTTTGCTAGAACAATCTCACCATTGGAATTAGTGTTTTTTGACCCCTAAAGGACCAACATGCGTTTTTTGGCTATATAGAAATTTTGGGCAAGTACGTGTGACTAGAGATATCCATATTTGAGGCTGAAATTTTAATAGAAGGTGGGGGCAAGGAATATCTTCATGTGTACCAAGTTTCATGACATTTCAAAATACGAGTCAAAAGTTGTAACCTGATATGTTACTTTTTTTCATAACTGGGCAGTTTGGGCAGATAAAAAAAAATCACTTTTTCCGGAATTTTTTTTTTGAAATTGGTTCTCTACATTTATATATACTTAAAAAGCTTTGAGTCACTCCATTTCAATCAATGAGTCAAAAGTTATGAGAGTTTTTGGTTTGCGGGTAGTTATGGATTCTCTACTCTAAAAAAAACTTTAAAGTCGTTTATTTAACTCAATTTTCAATATTTTTGGAAAAAAATAAAATCCTAGGATGTAGATTGATTAGTACAACATTACAACCGTTGGGATTGGCATTTTTAAATTCCATGATTGAATTTTTAACAATTTAGTATTTTGAGTCATTTTCTACTTCTTTCTACTTGCTATTTTTTTCCTATATGTTGTACAATTCCAAATGATGTGAAATTTTTCATGCATATAGACAACTTGTCTAGGAAATTGAATTTAAAGAAGCACCACCTTTGTCGGCATTTTTTCATTGAAAAGTGAGCTTGCAAAGTGCAGCTGCCCGGTTTTTCGCAGGATTGAAAAATGGTTTTCAAGACTTTGAGTGCTTATATCTTATGATCCACACGGTGGAATTTTCTGAAATTTTTACCACATGTTTTCAAAATGTCATACTACAAGATCCTACGGTTACGTGTCAAAAATTGTTTTTTTCCAAAAATTTGGTAGTTGTATTAGAAATGGCAGTTTTGGAGCGTTTTTGGTGATTACATAGTCGTGAAACTTTAGGGGTTAATTCCATATAAAAGATATTAATATTTTAGATTTTCCTTCTATCTTGTACCTACTTCTACTTAACAATTTTCTTAATAATGAAAATTAAGTTTTTTTGAATTTCTTATTTTTTTCTTAGACTCTGAACTCAATTCTCCACTATAAAGATTAAAAATCCAAAACTCTGTAGTGCTAAAAAATTAATGTTAAAAATGTTCAAAGTCTTAAAATCTAGTCCTGTAATGTGCTGAAAATTTGTTTTCTTCACTTTAAACGCAGATATCTTGCAATTTGTGCGGTCAAAAATTCTGAAATTTTTTTCACACATTTTCATACTAGTTAGGTATAAGATCCTATGGTTAGATGTGAAAAAAAAAATTCAATTTTTTTACTCTTTGCTATAGAAATGGCAGTTTTGAGTGTTTTTTAGCAGAAAAAAGGCTTTGGTCCTTTAAGGGTTAATACAAGTACCTTTGAAGTAGTTTTAGGCCTATAAACATCAAATTCCTTTAGGGGTTAAATTATTTTCTAAGCACCTTGATGTGTCATAAAATGAAAGTTTAGGCACTTGATGGACAGGCATACTATTCATCCACTCACTCCAGCTCACCTAGTCTAATGATCAAGTGAGTTGAATATGATTATTTTCAGCATAGTACAAACTAGAGCCGGGTGAACCAGCCCTCTCGCTTTTCCACAATTTTATCCTCTAAAGAAAACACATGACCTTTTTATATTTGCCAATTCCTTTTGTCTTTCAAAGAAAATTTATAAAAAAATATTTCAAGAAGTTTCACTTCCCCAAATTCATGTTTCAACCCTTAGATATGCGCTCTTATGCACCTCCTACCTTACACCAATTGGTTTTCCCTTCTACAAGTTAGACCCAACACTCTTCGGTACCAATTACTTGATTCTTTTTATTTTGGCATATTAGCAAGATGTTAATCCCTCACTGCCTGAGGGGACCAAATGTGTCCTCACAAAGTTTCAAATCCAATTCAAAGTGTTTTAACTTTTGCATCCAATGTCAAAATTCAATAAAACTTGTTGGAGAATCTGCACTCTTTCTTCTAGTTTGTGTGATAAAATTTTCAAATCAATCCGCGGAACGACTTTTTTGAAAGCCAATCAAAGTTCAAATTTTCAATTTGAATTTACCAAACTACATCTAATGGCTGCAACTTTGGAGGCTTGCATCTCCTTCATCCAATGTTTGTTTTCAATAAAATTTGCTAAGTTGTGTTTCCCTTGAATTTTAGTTATTGTGATGCAATTTTTATGTCAATCCAAGTTGTTTTGAATGTTTAGGTGCAGTTTGAAGTTCAAAATCCCAACATTTTTGGATTACAGTGAAATTTGGAGGCTTGTTTCTTCCTCATATAGTATCCGTTTCCAATATATATGATTATGGGAAAGTTGTGCATACTAGTCTAGTTTATGTGGCTAAAATTTCATATCAGTCCAAAAAGTTATGAGTGATTGAGACGTAGAATTTTAGTAGAATTTTAGTAGAAAGACGTTCAACATGAGTTGGGTTATTTGCAACTTTTCTTGCTATTATTTGACATTTCAAAGCCATTTTGCAGATACAATGAATCAATTGAATGATATTTTCTTTCACCATTGTATTTTTATGTTGATTTTGAATAACTTTATAGTTTAAAGTTTTTTTATTTGAGTAGGTTTAGAAATTGAATTTCACCTCCAAATGTGTTTCTCGGAAAATCTTAACTTCCTTTTTCAACACTAAAATATTATAATCTTGCAATTTGTGTGGCCATATGATTCCAAATTTGATTCACGTCATCTACAACACGTACACTACAAGATTGTATAGTTGAGATTTTTGTAACTTAGTGACATTTAGATCTATAGCACTTCTAAAGCAATGATGTTTTTGAACCCAAAAAGACCTTCGGCTTTGAGGGGTTAAAACCCATCTCACGAAGTGGAACCAGTAGGATGGATTTTGTATTCTCAGGGATAAAAGCAACAAAAAAAAAGTCCCTTATTTTGTGTTGTGTTTAGGGTATGCTCTAGACCTTATCCTGACTAAATTGGGGCCTTTGATTGCAAATATAAATTCAAAATTTGCAAATTTTACCATGTGCAGCAAATTAAAAATTCCTGCGTTTCCCCCGAGATAAATCCAACCTGCTGGTCGCACTTCCTAAGAGCATTTCCTGCACCCCTCCAAATAACCCCTCCACCTCTAATTTTGGTTCGATAAACAATCAATTCTAGTGTTTTCATAGTATATTTTCACTTTCACACACCAAATAATCTATATTTGGTGCAGACCTTTATGGTCACTACATACTATATTTTCTCTTGGGATTAGCAATTGTCATAGCTTACTTACTGCTTTCGCAAATTTCGCTGACTTGTGATTGGTTGGAAGTATATTTAGTGAGTGGTACTATTGGGATTCAAGTGGCCATCCCCTTCAAATTAGACAGATTTCGATTAAAGGAACAATTTGGGTAGAGGGCTGCAGGAGATGCTCTGAGACGGGTTTAACGTCCCCCGGCATATTAGAGTAACGTCCTCATTAATAGAGGGATAGGTCTGTTATTTTTAAATACAATTGATTATTAACAGTGAAGATTATGCAGCCGCTTTAACGCTGATCATTAAGCAACATATAAAATGTTTGGCGGCGCTGAATTTAAAAAAGGGGTTGGTGCGGATACTGTAGTGGGTGTTCTTTTCAGTTGCACTTTAAAACACCTTCTATTAATTTATTAATTTGTTGTTACCATTTTTCCTATTGAATGAGGGCAAAGATTAGTTAGTTACGCTGGGAACCAATCAGAAATGGCAGATGGTCCTCACTTTCCAGGAGGGGCAGGCAGGGATCTTCAAATAGAATGTCACGGTATGGGCTCCTTCAGCTAATTTAGTAATCAGCTTGACTTAAACTAAGCTTAATTAGAGCACTTTTCCGGCTTCCTATGATTACCATTCCTAACTAGTGGTTGGCACTTGTTATGCTTTGCATTCATCAGAGCATGGCCACCAGTACCCGCCCAACTTGACACGCTCAAATTTTCCATCTAATTTGGAAGGGTCCTCAATTTGCTTGTCCTTCACCGTTGCTCACCATAAACGGCCCATAAATAGTAGAAAGATCACTCATCAAGTAGAATAAAGAATAAAGCAACTAAACTTAGGATTAATAGTGATTTCAAGGGCCAATTCTTTACACGCGAGGGTTGAGTGTTCAAGAGAACCTTAGGAAGGGCCCGTAGCGCTTTTCATCCAGTTTGAAGAGCGAAAGACCCAATGCATTCGCTGGTGGGAATGCTCTCATTAGAATTCTATTAGAATTTTTATGTATTAGATAAAATGCAGAACAAAAATTTCAATAAATTGCAAATAAGAATCTTCAAATAAAAATTACTAAAATCTTTGTATAATTTTGTTTATAAGTAAGCATTTATTGAAATGTACAATAGAAATTTATTGAATGACGAATGAAATGTTTGCAATGGTGAATACTGTAAAAGATACACATTTATTGTAATGCATTCAAAAGTTGACTCAGTTGTTACGAACAATGGCAACCTAAAAACTTAGTGAATTGAAAAGAAAAACTTGTAAATTTCAAAAACTTCATGAACAACTTAATTGTTCTGAAATCCAAAATCGCTTCAATTGAATAAATTTCTCAAATCATTTGGTAGTAGCAATAGAAATTTGAAATCATAAAAGCTATAAAAGTGATATTACAGAGGTGATTGCAAATTACTACTCTATTTCTGGAATATAACATTGTATGAAAATATTATTTTTATGTATGCATGATTGAAAATATCTTTACAGAATATTAAAAATAATTATTTCAAAGACTTATTGAAATCATTATCATGCATTCTATTCAAATATACCAAATTTTTACTAATATGTGATACAATGAATGCGTAGCATAGCAAGCATGAGCCCTTATTATTAATGGTAGCATTTATGATATTACAGAGGGAGTTACAATTTTAGTAGTATGATAACATGCTTGATCATTTCCACTTACTAAGCCTTACAAAAAAAATAAAAAATTGTCAAAATAAAAATAATAAAAATAATGATGATAATTAGTATTGGGGTTAAATAGACTGTTCTCATTATGATGGTAATCACAGCTCCATGGACATTTGGTGCCTTATCTCTTGCCCCATCTCTTTCTCCATTTTTTTAATTTTTAATTTTTTAACTTCTCTAGTTTTAGTTTTTTTTCTTGAACAAATGGGAGACCCATTGCATTATAGAAAAAACCAAGTACAAAAATAGCCAGGCCCAAAGGCTGGTCAAATGAAGAGAAAAGAGCAAAAACCAAAGAAAAGGAACGCAAGAAAGAAAGCAGAAGAGAACTACATGAACTGACAGACCAAAGGGCCGTTCTTGTGCCATCTAATGTAATCGCCATCGCGAGAGGCGAGAAGCTGGGCTTTAAGCCAAATCTTGTCAAATTTTGTCCAAATAAGGGAAGCCTGATGCGGTCTTGGCCTTCAGGTGGGCAGCACGTCCCGAGCCCAGCAGGGCATTCCAAAGGGCTTGCTAAACTAGTCCCCGTGGCCACTAGGTTTGGGAGAAAACTTTTTGATTGCGAGCAATCCAGATGAGCAAGAGAGAGGAGCCACGTAGGAGAGACCATATGATTCTCGTACTAAGAAACTTGTGGGGAAGGGTGGAGCCAAAAAGACATAAGGTGTAATAAAAACAGGCATGCGGTCCTAGTAGTGGTTGTTTTCCTAGTAAGTGGTAGAGGATGGATTGCGCATACTCCCATACTTCCATGGCTCAAGGACACTGATAGAATCTGTGTAAAGGGGTTTCATCGTCTCCAGAGAGGCAACAGTTGCATCTAGCATCCATGCCCAGTTGAATTCTAGCTCTCCAATAATGAATTGCCACCGTGTTATGCCAGACGGACCACATGAAAGCTGCCTCCTTTTGTGATCTAGCCTTGTGCAAACATCTTTCCAATCCAGTTCAAAAGTCGGCGGGAAGGTACCTGTCTATTTTGATGGAATGGATCTTTTTAGTTGTCTTTGTTGGGTAAAGGAGTTATCTGCCACATGATGTAGTATAGGAGAAGAGCAGTTCCCCGCTACTCCATGACCAGCGACCAGGGTCATAGACTTGGAATTGGATCTCCCTTGAGTAGAATAACTTCGACTTGTGATTGTAACTTTTTTGGATTTCGAGAATCCTAATTCTGTAGATATACCTCGAATGAATGGCATCAGCATTGGAGTGTGGTAGTATGGAGAGTTGCCTAGAATTCAGGCCAACCATAGCCCTGATTGATGCGCTTGATAATGTGAGGGATTGAGGCTCAAGGTGAAGATCACTTGTGCCAGGGCCGTGAAACTGCCAAACCAATGATGGAACTGCTTTTTCGACCTGATTAAAGATACCCAGCCAATCTCCTAGTTGAATTTGGTTAAAGTGGCTGGTGAGCCTGGTTGCCACTCAATAGAGATGCTAGAGATTAAGTAGAACCACTAGAGCTGCTCTGTCTTATAAAGATCCTCCAGGTTTTTGATCCATTGGAGTTGGGGTAAGCTTAATTTGATTTTGTAGTAATGCACATTCTGTACATAGAACTGAATGGGAAAAAATGAAATAAAAAAATAATAAAACATAGAACTGAATGGGAAAAAAAACTTAACCCCTAAAGGACCAAACTGCATTTTTTGGCAACATAGCAATTTTGGGCAGCTGACTACAAATGGAGTTTTTGTTTTTTTTCTTAGAAAATCTAATAAAACATTTTCCCAAGGAGTAGCTTTAAGGCCCAACACTTTTCATAGCTTTTGACTACATGGTTAAAAAGTTATTGTAAGATATGTGAATTTCAACATTCAGCGAGCATCTTGGGTAGCCCAAAAAACTTCTTTAAGAATCACTTTTAAGAAAAATAATAATTTGAAATTGGTTCTTTAGATTTATATACACACGAAAAGCTTTGAATCATTTCATTTCAGTTGATGAATAAAAAATTATGAGGATTCTTAGTTTAGAATAGTTTATGGGTAGTTATAAAATCTCTACTTTAAAATAAACTTTGAAGTCCTTTATTTAACTCAATGTTCAATATTTTTGGAAAAAAATAAAGCCATTAGGTATATACTGCTTATTACAACATTATAAACATTGAGATTGGCATTTTTAAATTCCTTAAATAAATGGTTAACAACTTAGTATTTTTAATCATTCTCTATCTCTTTCTACTTACTATTTTTTTCCTATAATGTTTTACAATTTCAAATGATCTGAAACTTGTCAAGCTTGTAGTCAACTTGCCTTGAAGAATGAATCCAAAGAGTAACTACCATTTTGGACATTTGTTTAAACAAATGTGACCTTATGAAGTGCAGCTGCCCGGATTTTTGCAGAGACAAGAAAAGGATTTTTGTCAATTCAAACGCTATTCTCTTGCAATCCACAAGGTGAAAATTTCTGAATTTTTTTCCACAACATTTTAAACTAGTGTACTACAAGATCCTATGGTTACATGTGTCCAAAAATGTTTCTTTTCTAAAGTTTGGTACTTGTATTAGAAATGGCAGTTTTGGAGCATTTTTGGTGAAAACATAGTCAAAAAACTTTAGGGTTAAAAAAGAAAAGAAAATTGTCAACAATTTGTGACGTATTTTGAACAAAACTGATTTCAAATTAGTAAAATGAAATTAGAGATACAGATAAAAATAATAATAGATATTTTCATAGAAAGCGATGTTTGGGGAGAGTCGCCAATGAGTTCATTGTTAGTTGGTGGAATTGGGGAAAAAGAATAGTTGCAATTTGAAAACATCATAAAAGAACTGGTGAAAAAATCTACAAAATTTCTATTTAGAATTTAAAATAGAGGAAACAAATTAGACTTGGTACTTGAAGAAGCGGTTCAACATGGGAATTAAAGGAATTCACTTGGTAAAACTCAATAAAATATCTTGAATGTTGATGAAAAGACATTAAGAAGCTTTAGTTAGCCATTATATTTATTCACATGCTCAAAGACAAAAAAAAATCCAAGAATTCTTAATGAATTTTCAAAGTTTTTTCAATTATGATTTTTTAAAGACTTTTAATAAAAGATTTAATAGAAACCTTGATCACCTCACAATTTATATAAGTGGATTTCCAACTTAGAATTTTATAAGAACATAAGAATTTTGACTCATCTTTTTAAAAATGCAAATAGAAGTCTTTTATACTTCATCTTCAATGGTCAACCTAGGTAGCAATAAAAAAATATATGTAATTTAACTTTTGACTTCAATATCTACTAAGGGAATATATAAGATTTTAAATTATTTTCTCCTATTAGTAATTGAATCACTTCAAAGATAATACAAGTATGCATGTTTTTATCTATTTATCTATAAATAATATTTCCAAGCAATTTTGTGTTAGGAATGAATGAAATTAGATGTTTATACAAAGCAGATCCACCTATAAAGCCAACTTTCTAAATGATTATATGTGATTTTCCTTGCAATGAAAATTGTCCATGTGTTTCAAAAAAGTAAAAGAAAAACATACAAGAAAATGAAGTTATCTTTACAACATTTGTATTTCTTACATGTGTTACAATAGATGACTTTATTGTTGGAAGTTGAGAGGCTTATCTAGTCATAGAAAAATGACAAACAAATAGAATCATATTATAGAGCCTATATGCAATACATGTTCAAGGTATACATGCACAATTATTTTCACTATGAATTGATAAATTGCATCAATCCTAATTCAAAAATATAGTGACTAAAATTAGAAATCATAACATCTCATCATTGTAACAAATATGAATGGATTGGTTGTATCACTTCTAATATAAAGGTAATGTGAATAAGATTATTCAAATATGCCATCTCATCGTTGCATTCAATCACTGCCTGAGAATCTAGTTTTTTTTTCCATCACTTCCATCCTATCACTCCTCAACATCAAAGATAAAATACCATAGAAATATATTATATCCTTGGTACTCGTACTAAAGATGTGGTTTTGTTGACTTGACAAGTGAGAATTGTTATGACAAATAAAAAATAATTCTTTAATGCCTACCATATGTAACATTCATACAGTACAAGTGACCAATTTTTGGTTGTCTAGGTTTTGTGGGATTTAATTGTTCATATTCTATTTATTGGAAATGAAAAATTATAAAAATTATAAAATAAATGGCAATGCATATGATTGTAATTAGTTTTCTAAAGGTTTTTGGAAGGTTTCTTAACAAAACCCTTAATTAGTTTTTGGAATGATTAGATTCAACACTTATCCTATTTGTATATGGGACATGAAAATATTCTATATCTCTTTAGTATTGATAAACTTTAAGTTTATTTTGAATGGTAAAAGAATTAATACATACCACTCTAATTTTATAATGTGATTGTCTCTACCACTCTTTGGAAGGTCCCATTATGCCTATGGAAAAAATATAAACATCTCTTATGAGTAAATTTGCTATTGGATATTATTAAAATATGAAAGCAACACTTTTTGAATATAAAAGTCATTACTTATAAGTAATTCAATACTTCCAATTAGGGGGGGGGGGGGGGAAATGGCGCTAGCACAATTTTAGAAGGACAAAAAAATCCAATCAAAGTTTAAAAACATCTAGAAAAATCAATGAAAAATTTATTAATTTCAATTTGGTTTAAACATGGAAAATATTGGATTTAGTACTTGAAAAATTGGTTCAATATAGGGGCAAAAAAATTATATGGAAAAATAAAAAAACTATTCTAAATACTAATGGAAAGATATTAAGAAGCTTTAGTTAGCTAGAATCTTTTTTCATGTGCTCAAAGATAAAAAAAAATCATGATTTCTTAACCCCTGAAGGACCAAGTAGCAATTTTAGGCAACACCGTATTTTTGGTCATCCATTAACAAATGGAAATTTTCACACAATATGTGCAAGTAGTAGCTACATGGTCAAAAAGTTATTGTTTAATATATAGTATTTTTTGGAGCCTGGGCTATACAAGCAACAAAAAAAAAACTTTTCAAAAAAGAAAAATTGAAATTGGTTTTCTAGATTTTCACATAGGTAGAAGGCTTTGAATCATCTCATTTGGATTGATCAGATGAATCTTACGGGGAGTTTTAGTTTCCATGCAATTATGGGATTTCTACTCCAAAAATAACTTTGAAGCCTTTATTTAACTCAATTTTCAATATTTAAAAATAAATAAATCATAGAATGTAGATGGTTTACTAAAATATGACAACAATTGGGATTGGCATTTATCAATTTCTATAACTAAATTCTTAACAATTTAGTATTTTTACCCTGAAAGGACTAAGGCATTTTTTGGCTCAAAAACCACTCAAAATTGCCATGCTTGTTGTGATCACCCAAAAAACCTTAAGAAACATTTTTTTTAGAATCTAACCATAAGTTATTATACTTCACTTGTCTCGAATCATGTGGTAAAAATTTCATGAAGTTTGACTGTATGGATTGGTAGATAATAGCATTTGAAGTTGGAAAAAAAATTCTGAATGCTGGCCTGCAATTTCAGATGACTTTGATAGTCATTTGTAGAAATTGTTTGCACTATGGACCATAAACTTAAAATTTTTTGGTCAAATATTTGAGTTGAGAGTAGGGAAAAAGATTTCAAAAAACTTGATTTTCATTCATTAAGAAATTGTTAAGTAGAAGTAGGTCCAAGATTGAACAAAACACTAAATTGTTAATAGCTCTAAGATGAAATTGAAACATCATCATCCCAACAATGAGATTGTCTTTGCAAACAAACTTCACCTTGTCAAAAAACATTGAATTTTTGTGAAAATTGCATTCAAAAGTGACTTCAATAAGTTGACTTTTGAAGAAGATGCTTAGATTGCCCAAAAAATGAGATTGTCCATAACTTTCTCATTATTAGTTAACATTATATTGAATGAAAGCTTCAAATGTAGACAAAAACATAATCATTCAAAAAAACTTGAAAGAATTCAGTTTTTTGTGTTTTATTTATTCTACCCGGCGAACTACTTTTAAGACATATGATGGCATAACTTTTGCCCCTACGTACCTATTGAGATAAAAATTATATTTTTTAGAAAGCTAATCTATTTTCCTATTTTCAAAAAGAGTTTCAAGAAATCATATGACTTCAAAAAAATTGAAGTCCCACGAGCCTGCCCAAAATCCTAAGTATCCCCTAAGGGGACTTTAGTCTTTTAGGTGTTAAATAATTTTTTACTTCTTTCTATTTACTATTTTTTTCAAGCATAAGTACAAAATAACATTTTGTGTTGAAGTTTTTTATATATATTCCAACTTATTTCTTCAACATAATATAGAGAATTCCAAATTGTAGGATCTAAATATTTTTGGATAAAGAGTTTGGAAGATGAAATCTAACCATTTGGAAAGAGGTTGAAAACACTTCTTTTTGAAATCCAAGCATCATAATTTTGTACTTGGTAGTATTTCTTATCTTGAAATTGAAGGACAGTATAGTTATTAGGCTAATAACTAAACTAAAGGACGCTTCGGTAGATTTTTAAAAAATAAATACAAATGAAGATTGTAGCCTTGCTTTGATGAATAGTATTTGAAGCAATTTTTGGCCTCTAAATATAAAAAAGCTTTAGCATTGGGTTAATTGAATTTTCAAAGTCTTTTTTTATATGATTTTATAATGACTTTTGGTGAGTTTTTACAAGAACCTTCATAGCTTTACAATTTACATTACTGGGTTCCAATTTAGAGTTCTATGAAAACTTATAAATTTAGACTCAACTTTCCAAAAGTGTGAATATAAATCTTTCACACTTAATATTCAATGATCAATCTAGGTGGCAATAAATAAATAAATATTTATATAAAAGTCAATTTTTGACTTCACTATCTAATTAAGGAATGAATATCATTTCAAATTCTTTTTTCTTATTAGTGATTGAGTTACTTCAAAGATAATACAATTATGCGTCGTTTACCAATTTTTTCTCTAAGCAACAATTTCAAGCAATTTTTGGGTTTAGAAAGGAATGAAGTTAGATGTATATATAAAGGTGACCCACCTATAAAGTCCTCCTTCTTAATGATTAAATGTGACTTTTTTTGTAATTAGATCAAACCATACAAGAAAATGAAGCTACCTATACTACATTTGTATTTTTTACATGCATTACAATAAATGACTTTGTTGTTGGAAGTTGAGAGGCTTATCTAGTCATTCAAAAATGACAAGTTTACATTACAGAGTCTATACAATACATATCCAAGGTAAACATGTACACCTTTACTATGAATTGATAAATTGCATCAATTCTAATGCAGAAATATTGTAACTACAATTAGAGCTCACACCATCTCATTATTGTGTACAAATAAGAATTGATCAGTTGTATTACTTCTAATGCAAAGATAACGTGAATAAGATTATAAAATAGCCATCTCATTGTTGCATTCAATCAATAGCTAGGAAGACAATATAGTTTTCCTTTCCATCACTTCCATCTTGGCATTCCTATCTCATTGTTGCATTCAATCAATAGCTAGGAAGACAATTTAGTTTTCCTTTCCATCACTTCCATCTTGGCATTCCTATCTCATTGTTGCATTCAATCAATAGCTAGGAAGACAATCTAGTTTTCCTTTCCATCACTTCCATCATGCCATTCCTCAATATCACAGATGATATACTATAAAATAGTCTTTTATCCTTGTATAAGTACTAGAAATATTGTTTTGTTGACTAGGCAAGTGGAAGTTGTTATTGTTGTATTCAATAGGGCCACTTTTCCTTTACATCTTCTCCATTTTGTCATTCAAACTTCATAGATGAAATACCATAGAATAATCTTTTATCCTTATTACTTGTATTAGTATCAGAAATATTATTTTATTGACTCAACAAGTGGGAATTGTTATTACAGATAGAAAATAATTCTCTAATGTCTACTAGATTTTACATTAATGTAGCTAAAGCATCTAGTTTTTGATTGTCTAGATCTTCATAGGTGTACATTGTATACATTGTCTAATTATTGTTAGTTAAGAATCACAAAAAATATTTAATAAATGGCAATGTATGTAATTGAAATTAGTTTTTTTGTAGGAATTGAGCATCCTTTAGTCTTTGGAATGATTTGTTTTCAATTTTCATGCTATTTGTGTATGACAAATGAGAATATTCTATACCTCTTTAATATTATTGATAAACCTTAGGTTTATTTTGCAATGGTAATAAAATTAATGTATATTAATCTAATTTTGCGTTGTGATTGTCTGTACCACTTTTTAGAAGGTTTCCATTATGCCCATAAAAGAAATCTATAAACGTGTAATTTTGGAATAAATGTGCTAATGGATATTGTTGGAATACGAAAGCGACACTTGTGGAATATGTAGGTAATCATTTATGAGTGATTCAATACTCCCAATTAGGGACGTGGAATAGTACCTCCCACAAGCCTTCACAATACTAGCACAATTCTAGAGGGACAAAGTTTGAAGGATTAAACTTGTTAGAACTGGAAACAAATCAATTGAAAAAAAATGTTGCTCCCAATAGAATTATGTGCCTTCTTGGCTACAAATCTACCAAAGAACATGGTCAATTTAGGGCTTCAATTTTGTGGCCTTTTAGGAAAATATTACGGCCATTTTAAATGAGTTTTGGATACATTTTTGTCGGTTTTGGAGATGATCAATGGCACTTATGGAATGAGGTTAACGCACTTCAAAATTTTACAAAAAAATTCATACTTTATTAGAAAAACATAATTTCAGTGGAATCACTTACTTTCATATGTATTATTTTATTCTAAGGAACTCCACTACCTCAAGGATTAGACCATAAATCATATTTGTTCTTGTGTGTTATGGTTGATGTGGCTTTGCCAACAAAGACTACCTCTTGACAATTGATTCTCCATCTATAGTGAATAAAATTTGTTCACTTATGCCAAGTTGTCAATATAAGATTAAAATAGTAACACAAACATAGTGATCTATCTTTAAGCATATGAGTTTTGTGTACTTATTATATCATGCGCTTTGAAACATTCATACAACATATTGAATCACTCATACACAATGTTCAAATAATACAAGTACAATGAATTGGATATGGTCTATCAATTGCCAAAATGCTTTTTGCAAAAATTAAGGCAATTTCTTAAGAAGAACCTTAATCAAATGATCATTCAAGCAATTTTACAAATAGTTGTCTTACCGTCGGTCAAAATTAAAAGTAGCTACACTATAAGGGACTTTATTATGATAGCATTGACTTGCTTGGTGAGTACTATAAGGTCCTACTCAAACTTCCTCACATTTTTTTTAATCCAATGCAAATTGCCTTGTCCCGACTAATTTAGAGTTAACAAATTATAATCCAATAATTTAAGGTAGTCGGCCCATTTATAATCACCCCCCAATTTCTAATCTATAGGCTGCTCCCTTTCTGACCATAGACTGTTTCAATTGAGGCGTAGTTCAAGAAGCCATTAGAGAAAATTTTAGGCCTCTGGAAGGCTACTCCACAATCCTCCAGGGTACCCTGAAATTTGTCTTTTTTGGGCTGAAATGGTAAATTTTCTCCTATTCTTGCCTACCTGAGATTGCAGTGGCAATGGCAGTGGCGCAAGACAGAGTTTTAAGAGTTTAAAATTTATTATAAAAAATAAAAATAAAAAAATCTTAAAAAGAATAGAAAAAAATCGCAAAATCGGATTATTTTGGATAGGAATCATATACTTTGACTGCTCATTGCGGCACTTTTCCAAAGTGATAGACCAAGCTTTGAAATAGCTTGGTTTGTCACTCTGGAGCAATTCTTTGGAGGGCTGAAATTTTTTGTAATGTAGTTGTGGCACATTATGATTGGCTACAAGGCTCTCAATATTGCAACCAACCCTTGATCAACTTTGCAATCAGCCTCTGGTCAGAAACAGAAAGGTCTATATCACCATTATAGGTCAAAGAGAATCTTCCACTAAAAAATTCATAATAATGACATTTTTTGTAATAAAATTCAAAAAAAATAAGCGTTCCTTCCAAATTCTATTTTTGTACATAGAAAACATTTTGTACTCAAAAAAACTGCGCTCCAAATATGTGTAATTGCTTAACCCTTCACCCCTAAAGGCCTAAGGCCTTTTTTCTGCAAAAGAACATTCAAAACTGCCATTTCTACAGCAAAGAGTAAAAAAAATTGAATTTTTTTTTTGCACATCTAGCTATCAAATCTTACACCTAACTAGTATAAAATGTGCGGGAAAGTTTCAAATTTATTGACTGCATAGATTGCAAGATATTTGTGTTTAAAGTGAAAAAAATAAGTTTTTTTTTATCACATTGTGGATCTAGATTTTTTGACTTTGAACATTTTTTACTGTAAATTTTTGCACTACATAGTTTTGAGCTTTAAATCTTTATAGTGAAGAATTGAGTTGAAGTCTAGCAAAACAAAAAGTTCAAAAAAACTTACTTTTCATTATTAAAAATTCTTTTAAGTAGAAGTAGGTACAAGATAGAAGGAAAATCTAAAATTTTAATATCTTTTATATGGAATTAAAGTACACTCATTTGGAGGGTGAGATTGTTCTAGCAAAAAAACTAAACCACGTGGAATTTTTTTTTGGAAAATTGTAAAAATTGCATTTAGAAATGAATCCTACAAGTTATTTTTTTCAAGTAGATGCTCTAAGTGCCTCAAAAATAAGATTGTCCATAGCTTTTTCATAACAAATCCAAATGGAATGAATCAAAGCTTTCCAAATAGACAAAAATATAATCCATTGGAGAAAAAAGATATTTGAAATTTAAATTTTTGCAAATTTTTTTTGCTGCCCCTTTTCCCCTATTTTGAACTTATTTAAGCATACTTTTGTTTCCATGCACCTATTAAAAAAAATTATATTCCCAAAAGCCTTATTAATTTTTCTATCTTAAATAAAATTTTCTAAAAATCAAGACAAAAATTTAGCATGTAGGTATCTACACAAAATCTCATTTGTCCTCCAAAGGAACAATAGTCCTTCAGGGGTTAAACGACAAGGAGACCATTATGTGGCCAATGGATGACAAAGGATCAAATTGTATAGGATAGAAGTGCAACTATTCATTGTCGGAATTTTTTGTGAAAAGGGGCTATCTTCTACAATAGCTTGACTCCCAATAGATAATTTTGGATTTTTAAATGTAGATGATGTCACTCGCCAATGAAAAAGAAAGATTTTCAGGGTCGCCCCTTTGTCCTTTAAGGGTTGAGGTAGAGCTACCCATAACTGATCGAATAAAGAATTCCAACATGATCTGGAGTAGTGAAGGCAAAACAAATATTTCTATAGGTACATTCTTAGAAATGACAAAGATTGCAAAAAATTTGGTAATTTTTTCGCTTGAATTGAAATTACTATGAATTTGGGAGGCAGAAAGTGCTCCAGACCCATGGCCAACAGCTAGACTCTTCCAATTTTGATCATTCAAGAACTTTTTTCCTAATCATTATTTCCTACTTTCTTTCTCACGACTTGGGACATGTGGCATATGTTTATGAGTTCCAACTTTGAAAAGAATAAAAGAAACATTCTAAGCGTGGTAAAAAATACGTGCACCTATAAAGACGGGAATGGATCACTGGTTAGGAATTGGTGGCTCTACCTTAATCCTGAAGCGCGTCGATGTCCATATTTTGGACGATGAACTGAGGGCTTTGATGCACTATTTCATTCAACTAAGTTCTCATTCATCCAATGTAATACTTTAATCTAGAAAAGACAACCTTCCTTAATGACCAAATTCATGAAATTTCAGTAAATGATGTTTCTATGCAAAGATATAAACAAAAATGTGCAGAAATTCAGAAAAGGATTGAGACTTTTAGGGGTTAAGTGGTTGGAAATGGTCCAATACCTTACAGTTTGGGTTCGGGTTTCATTTCAATTGGGGCCCAAAAACATTTTGTGTGCACAATTCTATTTTATTCAATCAAAGAAGAATCAATGAGTGTATGGAATTTATTTAATGAAGAGGACAAAATTGCTTGGGCTTTT
The DNA here is from genome assembly GCA_963969595.1 of Neckera pumila. Taxonomy (NCBI): domain Eukaryota; kingdom Viridiplantae; phylum Streptophyta; class Bryopsida; order Hypnales; family Neckeraceae; genus Neckera; species Neckera pumila. Next base: position 23,779,027 of record OZ018409.1, on the reverse strand, counting down.
CAGTTAGCACTGTCAGCTGCTTTTACAACTGTTATAACATTTTTATTTTATTTTATTTTATTTTGCATCAATAACTAAATATCAAATTCATTAACTGAATTTCAGTTCGGTTGTTAAGTTAGAGCATCGCCTTGGCTACTTGCCAAGAGGGGCCAACCCGGGGAGCGGCTGTGCTTGGCCAAATTAATTGCCCCATAGCACGCACGGCGAGGGCCCAAAATTGGCCGAGCACGGTCAAATTTGATGAATACACGGCCAAATGGAGAACCTTGCCCGCGGCTCACTATCCACTTCTTTATTCCTTTGTGAGAGTACGTAATGTCAAATTCCGGAATTCCGGATTAGTCTAGGAGTAGATTAGTGAGGTTTTTCGGAATTTTCAAATACTGAAGTAGTAACCTAGAACAGTTAGCCAAACCAGGAAATTGAAAAAGTTCCGGCTTAGCAAAAACTGTAAAATGGGTAAGGAACGGATCTTAACAGGATCCGTAATCCGGAAGGTGAGCCGGATTCAGGAAACCTAAGACCTAGGTTCCGTCCGGGAATTAGGGTTCCGTTAGAAATAGGTGGCGCACTTATGGGCCGTCCCAACGGGTGTCGGTCGCTAGCCGGCTACTTAAGCCGTTCTCCTCCATTTCTTTTCTCTCTTTCTTCCGCTCGAGGATGCGTGTGTGTTTGCAGGTTTAGAGCGCGTATTAGTTGAGTGAAAGAGTGGTGAGTTAGGATCGAATAGGGAGCGAAGGAAAGGAGGGTGCCGATTGCACCGGTTTAGTAGGATTCGGTTGGCGTGGATGGAGGAATCTTGCAAACCGGCAGCTACGGCCAAGTGGCTCAATCCGGTTATACCTACGGATCCAAAGGCGCGGGTGCTTTTGAAAGGTGATCTGGACAGCATGGGATGCGCAGGGTTGTTACGTAAGCCGTGGAATCTCAAGGACGAGGCGATGATCTACGAAGTCGTGGCCAGAGCTCCGAATCAGTTTGAATTGACGGAGTGAGGGAAGTTGGCAAAGTGGACCGAGGAGATGTGGACGGTTATCTACTCGTTCCGGAAGGTAGACTCCGGCTATGCCTTGAGGAATGACGGGTACGTTCACGGGAAGTTCCAGAATCTACCCCATCCAAAGGAAGGATTTGCGATCCACGATTGCATTGACATTAGGCAAAGACAGGTGCTGGAATTCCTGGTTCCGATCCTGTATCCGGAGAAGCCCACCCGGCTCACCAGCACGTTGGGCAACACCATTTTCGGGGCGATGGAGGATAGGCCGGTACATTGGGGGAGGATATTGAAGGCCGTGGTGCAGAAACTGGCGGACGGCTTGCAAAGGGCCAAGTCCAGCCCGCTTAGCACCTACCTCTTCCACCTTTACTACCACAACGGGATTGTGAGCGAACAAGAAACCAAGGACTACAAAGTAGCCGAGGAAATGCTGAAGTACGGTCTGGCTCCAAAACCGGAGAAGCACGCTGAGGAAACAGTTTTGGATGTGACATCGTCAAGAACGGAGAGGGGGGAAAGTTCGCGGCGGAAATCAACCGACCCGAACGCAAGAGGGAAGCAGCAAGTTCCGGAAACGGGAGAATTGGGCCGGACCTTCACAGACCTAGAAGGGAACGAGTTGTTTGATTTCGGAGAGGAGTGGTTCTAGGAGGCAAAGAAACTGTATGAGGAATTGGCGGATTTTATATGCATGTTATCGGATGAAATGAAGGTGGAGCCAAACGAGATTTTGAAGGAGCTTAGAAAGCATCCGGATCCGACCTTGCTCAGTAGGAAGGAGGACCAGATCCGGAAACTAGAGGAGGAGAAGATCCAACTCTAGACCCGTTTGGAGATTGGGGATGAAGCCCTTTAGTTCGCCTTCAAGAGAGAGTCGGATGCAATGCATATGGTGAGGACACTCATGGATTTGGAGGGACAGCCCATGGATCAAATCATGCGTGCTCGGCTCTTTACCGATAAGTTAGTTCAAGAGGGCGTTGTGACCAGAAGTATGATTCTCAAGATCCTGGTGGATTATAAGATCAAGATGGAAAATGTATTGGCGGAAATGAGGAAGCTACTGGGCATTCTCAATCCGGCAGTCATGGACTTCACCAAATTTTCGGAAGTGCAGAGTGCGCAGTTGTGGAAGACTCCGGCCAAACCAGTCCCTGCCGAAAGGACTCCCACATCGGAGCAAGGGCTTCAAGCCTTGCTGAAGGATGTTACGGCTCAGTGTGCAAGCCAGGCGGGGCCGTCACAAAGGAAGGAGAGGTTAACCGCGGAGGTTACCAAGAAGGGTCCGGGTTCTCCAGCGATTCAAGAAACTCCGGTGAAGACGGTTCTGGTCACGTTTCCTCCATGCACAGCAAGGGTACCAGAGGGGAACATAGGATCCCCAATCCTGGTTTCTCTGGTTCGGACGGATTTGACAAGCCGGATGCCTGTGATGGAGAATCCGGCCCGGACACATCCGGAAGACTTCACCTACATGGAGGAAGCATTCAAGCAAGAGGAGGAAGGCGATGAAGAAGATCTGGTTGGAGCTTCATTGGGACAATCCATTGAGATGGAGTCGGATAAGGAGTTAGTCTTATCCGATGACGAGGAGACGGAAGTCACGACAACTCCTCTGATCCGGCGTGCAATCCAGACCCGGGTAAGTGTCTGGAACACTCCCACAAAGATGACAAGAGGGACACAAGGCGGCAGCAGTTCAAAGAAGTCGCGGAGGAAGTAGTTAATTAGGATGTTTGGATTTTGAATTAGGATTTGAATTCAAGTTCTGGAACGGGTTTTCCGCGCTTGGGACCTTGGTTCCGGATTTATTTTTAGAATGAGCCGGTAGTGGATTTTCCGGGTATTTCGGGGGGTTCTCTGATTGGTTGCCCGGATTTCCGGGCTGTTTGTTTTGGCTTTTAGGTGTTGGCTTTTTGTGGGTTTTTAAGGGTTGGCCAGCTTATTGTGCTGGGATTCCCTCCTAGCAGATTTCCATTTTGTATTCCATTCCTTTCTTTTAATCTAAGTGTTGTGTGAGCTTCCAGATTTTCATCTTTGTGTTCAAGTGTTAGTCTGAATGCTTATGACTGTACTAGAGTGTGAGGGAAGACAGGTGAAGAGGAATCCGGATCTTGAATAGTTGGTTCCATTTGAAAGGTACATTTGAGATAGTGTTAGATTCTTGACTGAGTGAAAGTGCACAGCGCCTTTAAATTACCGTAACGGTGATCCGGTCGACTGAGTGGCGGAAGCGAGTTCGGCTGTCAACCCGTGCGGAGATAAGCGCCCGCCTAGAGGAAGTCGCCACTCTCCTGGAAGGTCTGTCAACCTCGGAACGGTCTAGCACTTAACAAACCACCCCCGGTAGGTTCCAAAACCTTGTGATCTGTTGTTGTAGTGAGGAGTGGATCAAGTCCTGAGTGACTTGCTTTCCGGATCGGGTGTCTAGGAAGTTGTGAGGATCCGGATCTTCTTTCCTTGTTGCAACTCCTTTAAAATATTTGGATGTTTGTTTCTATTTGTCAAGTTTAGTGAGTGTGAGAACCAGAGTGGTGAAGTCCCTACCCCTCGAAAGATCAAAGCGGATCCTCTGATGGTGAAACAGAGGTGAAAGAAACCATCTTGATTTGGAAGTGGAAACCAGATTCCGGGTAGAACCGGATTCGGATTGAATTCCGGATAGTAAAAAGTTCCGGAAATGAGTGAATAGGTGATTGGATTGAGGAGAAAAGAGAATCCGGAAACTTGGAATGTGCAACATCACCTTGGAATTCCCTAGGATGATAACTCGTGTCATTTTAGCACAACATTGTGGCTAAAGATACTTACGGCTAAATTGCGCGTACGATATCCTTGTTTACAACTATTGAGGAACTTTTTGAATGTTCCAAGGCTCTTTTGTCTTGGCATTGATGATGGGATGCAAGGTGGCTCTATGAGACTTGTGCAAACTCGGTTGCCTGTGTTGTAGCCTGTATTGCGATAGGACAGAGGCAGGACACATGGACCGGGTTTGTCAAATGGACTCACCAAGTGTGACTTTGGCACCCCTGTTTTTGGAGTTTGTAGTGGCGATGCTCTTACAGCTCACATACTGTATGGCAAAACGCTAAATTAAGTTACTAAACCTGTCTTACAAAGTGGATCATGTAGGACAAATTTATCCCTTGGAAAAGACCACAAATTTTTTTTATTTGCCATGATATGGTAAAATTTGCAAACTTTGAATTCATATTTGCAATTAGAGATCCCAAATTAGCTATAAAAATAGTGAAATTAGGTTGCCCCACACTAATTTCTTGACAGTCCACACTATAGAAATATTCACTACTTTTGTACAATGAAGCAATCAATTCAGAGCCATGTGTATATCTTAGATTTGTGCACCAGTTCAAGACTTGGTTCAGAGCGTGGCATGCACCTCCATGTGGAACAAGCATTGATCCATGAGGTAGTTTATCTCAAGTAAGGCAACCTTATTGACAAGGCAACCTCATTTCACTATTTTGTGTAGGAGAGGTGAAAAACATAGAATGAATATGGGACAAAATAGGGGGCTCTTTTTTTTTACGAATTTGGGAGGCAACCCATTTATGATCATTTAAGGAGTTACATGTAACTGCAAGGCGGGTTTCTTCAGTGGGGAATTTTTTTTGGTGCAAAATTACAATTTGGAAGGATTCCATAATTTTTCAGTTTTTTTTTCAAAACAGAATTATCATGAATTTTCAAGAAAAGATTTTGTTCCTCCCATATTGGAGATATAGGGCTTGCTATTTTCGATCATGGGATGAAAACAAAATTGACCAAGGGGTGGTTGCTATATTGAGAATCTTATAGCCGATCAAAATGCGCCACATCAGCGCTAGGAACCATGCTATAATTAATCACTACTCATTTCAGCCTGCACAAAAAGATAACAATCTATATAGCCAGAATGGGATGTTGATCAGGAATGGGTTGCCTCCTCTACCTTTCAAAACACAAAATTCACCTTGCAAAGCTTACTTTGTGGAATGGGTTTAGCATCTTGTATAGTATGTGGGTTCTAGAGAAATGATCTGTTCACTTTAAGCTCCCGACCTCTAAACTATCAAAGACCACTCAAATCTCTACCTAATCCAACAATTGTTCAATCCAATTAATGAGAAATTTTCTTTTTTGAAGCAAATGAAAGGAGGATTTTGTTTTATTGATCATATGTAGGTAGCTTGATTTAAGACTACAAAACTTTGTGTGTTGTACCTTGACAAAGCAAGCATTTTTCTCAAGCGTTTTGATAATACATGTCTCCAAACGGATTTTTTTGGCAAGAGATCTCACATTCAGATGGCTTGGAATCTGAGTCATCCAAAGTTGGAGAGGTTTAGAAAGGCTTAGTTGGTACTTTGGTACTTCCTGCTGGTAGTGTGTAAAGGCTTTGGCCTTGGCCTTTGGTTTTTGGCTTTGTCTTAAGGCTTCCTTTTTGCCTGCTTGTGGGCTCTTTGTTGCTTCTCTTGCCTTAGGTTCAAAAAAATGATGACAAAAAATAGTAAATTTAAAATACCAATTTTTGCTATAACTTTTGCTATCTTTTGATTTATAGCTTCAATGCCAAAACCAAAAAAATGAGTTCTAAATTTTTTTTTGAAAAATAAGGAAAACGGTACAATCAAGACATCTAAAACTCATTTTTTTGGTTTTGGCATCAAAGCTATAAATCAAAAGTTATAGCAAAAGTTAAAGCGGTCCAAAAAAAAAAGCAACTAGACAATACAAGTGTTTCTTCCAATCCCTTAAGTCTTGAAGTCTAAAGAGTCCCATCAATGGATTCTTAACCCCTAAAGGACCAGCATACGTTTTTTGGCTGTATAGAAATTTAGGGCAGGTACATGTGACTAGAGATTTTCATATTTTAGGCTGAAATTTTATTAGAAGGTGGGCGCGAGGAATATCTTTCATATGCACTAAATTTTATGACATTCAGAAATGTAAGTCAAAAGTTATGGCCTAATATGTTACTTTTTTTGTAACTAGGCAATCTGGACAGATTAAAAAAAGTCACATTTTTCAAGAACAAAAATTTGAAATTGGTTTTTTAGAATTATATATACACAAAAAGCTTTGAATCATACTATTTTGATCAATGAGTCAAAAGTTATGAAGATTTTTAGTTTGCGGGCAATTATGGATTTTCTACTCAAAAATAAATTTTGAAGTACTTTATCTTACTGAAATTTCAATATTTTTTCAAAAAAATAAAATCTAAGGATGTAGATTATTTATTACAACATTGCCACCATTGGAATTAGCATTTTTCAATTCCATAATTAAATTCTTGACAATTTTGTATTTTGAATCATTCTCTACTACTATCTACTTACTATTTTTTTCCTATATGTTGTACAATTTCAAATGACATGAAAATTTTCATACGTGTGGCTAACTTATCTAAAAAAAAGAATTCAAAGAAGCACCATCATTTGGACATTTTTTCATCAAAAAGTGAGCTTGTGAAGAACTGTTGCCTTGTTTTTTGCAGGGCCAAAAAAATGGCTGTAATGAATTCATTAGAAGAGATTTGAGGGCATTGGAGGGCTGTTTTAGGCTCGTTTTCCAATCTGGCCAGATTTGAAAATAGCCAGTATGGATTGTCAGAATTTTTTCTTTTCAAACAAAACAAAACAAAACAAATTCTCTCCCAGATATCATTTCAGTTAGATTTTTTTTTTTTTTTTGAAAATGACATGGCACTCTCTCGACCACATTAGTGTAGTAGCTTTCTTGCATTCCACAGCGTGGGAACGCTGCGGGAACACATGATAACTTGCGGGCTCTTGGAGGTCTCAAATCTCTTCTAGTGTAAATGCTTATATCTTGCAATCCACGTGGTGGAAAATTTTGAAATTTTTAGTAGATGTTCTCAAGTTAGCATTCTACAAGATCTATAATTTTATTTGTTAATAAAAGTTTTTTTTCAAAAATTAGGTACTTGTACAGTTGTACTAAAAATGGCAATTTTTGAGCGTTTTTGGTGAAAACATAGTCATGGTACTTTAGGGGTTAAAGGTTTGGATAGATTCTTATGATCTCAAAAATTTCATAATTATTTTAATATTTTTTCAAGATAGGAAAATTGATTAGTTTTTTAAAGAATATCAATAATTTTGCAATTTGTGCATGGGAGCAAAAGTAATGCCATCAAAACCAAAAAACTAGCGAGGATGGTTCAAATTTTTTTTAAACAAAAAACACCTGAAATGAAAAAAAATTTAGTGGTTTAGGTCACTTGATGGAACACTCTCACCCTTGGGATTAGTAGTTCCATATTAGAATTATTCACAATTTTATTATTCCTTCTATCTTGTACCTATTTCAATTTTAGAGGTTTATAGAATGAAAATCAAGTACAGATTAGGGGTCCCAACCTTTGAATTCCATTCATCAACATAAAAAAATTATAAATTCAAAATTTGTAGTATATAAATTTTAAGTGAAGAAGATTTAAAGCCTATTATCTTGTCAAGCAAGGTACAAAAAACTCTCTTTCTTCACTTTAATCACTTAGAGTAAACATGCCAATGACCGTACAGATCCAAAAACCACACAACTAACATTCTATTATTGTACACTAATTGCACAAAGAAATGAAGCATTTTATCACTTTGAAATCCAATATCAACTTGATAACACACTGTGCGGTGAAGGGTCGCAAGAAAATTTTGATTAGATTTTAACATCATCACTTTTAAATTGCAATAATTTTTTCATAAAGAAACCTTTCTGCATTCTATTTTTTGAAGGTGAATCTTAGCATGACAATTAACAATCTCGTCAAATTTGAAAACATGCAAATCTCTACATTATTGTGGAGAAGGATTTGAACTTTGTCTATGCGGTGATTGGCATGTTTACTATATATCTTATAATCTATACATTCAAAAAAATTGAAGTTTCTTCTATATAGTCTCATATTTGTCTGGTGCAAGGTTCTCTAGTTGAAAATGCAAAGAAACAAATTTTTAGATTTTTTGCTCTTTGCATTCGAAACACAGGTTCTTAGTAATTTTGACAAAAAATGACCTAAGGTGCTTAGGGGTTCAAAATTCTATATATACTCTTTGATATAATTTTCAATTTAAAAATAAATTCATAGTGTACTGTACATATGCCAAGTTCAAATATAATTGATGAGGTACTTAATCCTTAAGTCCCAAAATCCCCTTCTCAAGGGACAGTTAGGATTTTGAATCAGCTCATGTAACCTCAATTTTTGCTATGATTTTAGAAATTAGTTGAAAAGAGAGAATAGAGTGGATTATTGGGAGTATAATTTTTGATTTCAATAAGTGTTTGGGAGCAAAAACTATGCCACCCTAAAGGCCGCTTTACACCAAAAGGCCCGGCCAATTCATTTTATAAGAAGCATGAAACCCTCACTTGTGATTGGCTGAAAGGTTGAAATCGGTCGGAATCCCTTTGCACCCAGAAGCCATGCCAATTTGATCGAATGAATTTTTTAATCAAAAAACGTGTGTTTTGACATAGCCCAAACTTGTTGAATTGGGTGCACCCAAAATGGAGGGCCAATTCTTGGCCTCTGGGCCAATGTAAGATTTCAATTAAAAAACCTTTTTTTATAAAATATAGTTTTTTCAACAAACCAAATCCGTTGGATTGTTTGGAAATTTGAACGGCTCTTTTGGTCTCATCGTCACTTCATCCTCTCCTCTCTTCTCTTTGTCTCTCTCTTTTCTCCTTGTAGAACATCTCTCGCTGAATTTTTTTGCGCTTGTCAATTTATTGCTGCCGTTTTTTGAGATAACATGGAAGGGTCCTTAGAGGTGAGTGGATGGAATTCTAAGGAAGGATATGAGGCAATGCAAAGGTATCAAAGCGCTCAAGCTCATGCTTTTCAGCTCTTCCAAACTTCTTTACAAGAACATATAGATAGTGTAGGGGTTCCCGAATTTTTTCAATCGCCTTCTGGAACTCATTAGAGGGGATTCAAAAAAAAATTACCAAAATATTATTTTAAACATTTGTTTTTCAAAAATGATGTGGCAGGTGTTGAACCATGTCAGCAAGCTGCTGCAGCTGCATTCCTGCGGTCTAGAAACACAAGGGAACTCGCAGTCTTCCAATATCCCCAAATCCCCTCTAATGCCTATTCCTCCACCGCCACCATTGATTCTAGACATGTTTGGAAGTCAGTCAAAGAGAAAGGCTACTGAAGAGATTGAAGAGGAGGAGGAGGTATAGATTATAGCTCCACTGGCGCCGAAGAAGAAAGGAGCCACAGCTGCAAAGAAGCCTCACAAACAGAATGTGAAGAAAAAAAAGGTGGAAGAAGATGAAGACTTTGGCTCAAAGAATTGAAAGGACCATGATGTTGAGACTATAATTTTGCTGTGTGGTGAGATGGAACCCGATTTATGAAGAATGCAAAGAAATAAGGTAATTTTTTTGCGTATATGAATTTATTGACAAAAAAAATCAAATTTCAGATTTGGCCAATTTGGCCTTTTAAAGGCCTAAGCCTTTGCCGCCTCCCCCCGAGCCTCCCCTTCTTTCCCCCCAATGGCCTTCAAGGCGGCCGCTGGGAGAGCAATTTGTGATGGAGCTAGGGTTTGATCCCTCCACCTTGCGGGCGCAAGGAGAGAGTCTCTTTAGGAGACCTCCAAGTCTTCCTTCCTTCCCCCTTCATGTCCATTGCACCCAATATGGAGTTTTTATACAAGAACCATTGCTGGAATTCACAGCTCATTCATTGTTTAGAGGCCTAATCAAGCCCAAAACAACTTTTTAATTATGTTTTCAACCTATGCAAGTGATGTGTAGGTGTAGATACTTGGTTGAAGTTGCATGCCCATTTTGTTGCGGTAATTCCTGGACTAAATCAAACTGCGGAGGCTTGCAAAAAGAGATTCAACAGTTTGTACAAGCTATACAAAGAAGACAAGATGGCAAATGGAATTTCGAAATCAGACCACTACGCATGTAAGTTCTACAATTCTTTTGATCAATGGTGGCATCACATTGGTATTGTATTGAAACATGTGACAGCTTCTGCTAATGGTTCGATTATTGCCGAAGATAGCACCACGGACATTGAGAAAAATCTACATTCAAAGGACATTCCAACTACAACTACGACTCCAAACTCAGCAACCATTGTGGCCAAGAAGAATTTTCAAGAGCAATGCTATAAAATTTTCATACAAATGGGCAAAAATAATTCAGTCATGGTTCAGAATTTTGAAAAAGCCAATGCTTTACTAGAAAAGGTAGAACGACAAATGGATAGGCTTATAGACAAACTTTAGATTTAGTCTTCCGCTGAATCAGATGCATCGTGGTCACGAGAGAAGAGAATTTTTCCTTCCATTCTCAAATGTGCTTTCCAAAAAGATCGAGTTAGTAATTCATGTGCTTGTGTAGCTTGCACAAGCATGCTATTCATCCTAGCCTCCTTGCCCTTTTTGTTTCTACAATCTCCGCACTCTCATCTTCATCTTCTTCTATACCTTCAATGTCATTTATCACGGTCTCTTCAATGTCTTCAATCTGCACACTTCTTGCTTCAACCTCGTCCATTGTTAGGTATCTTCTCATCTCTTTTGCTACTTGTATTGCTGCCATAAAAATATATGTATTCTCTAGCTACCCTAGTTGACTTGTACTTTCCATATGCATGATTCTCTCTCCTTCCTTTGCCCATTCATCATCAAACTTGTCTCGGTGTATTATACATAAGTTGTGAAGGCAAATGCATGTAGTTATCAGATTTGGCAAATTTCAAAGAGGCATGTCAATTCTCTTCAATAGAATCCTCCACCTCCCTTTCAGTATACCAAAGGCTCTCTCTATAGCCATTCTTGTTGATGATTGGATAAAATTCCAGTGCGACTTTGCTCTAGGTAATCCATCTTTTTCACCTTTGAAAGGAAAATAGAACCATGGTCTCATAAAATAAGCCGCATCACCCATAAGTTTGTAAGGTAATAGCTCACCTTTCATCACTCTCTTTCCAATATCTGAATTTTGGAACAAAGTCCAGTCATGACAATGCCATGCCCATCAAAAATTGTAATCCCAAAACCTACATTTGTTATCCACTACACCTTGAAGTAGAGTTGAATAAAAACCTTTCCTACAATAATATGAAGTAGGATCTATAGGAGGAACAATGATAGTTATATGACTTCCATCAACTCCCCCAATCATGTAAGGTAATCCCTTGAGCTCTTCAAACTCGGCTGCAATTCTACTCAAAGTAGCTTTGGATTGTTTCTCAATCACTACTGGTTTTAAAAGCTTCTCAATTGCTGTGCAAAACTCCCGAACAACGATAGATGCAGTACTTTCATAAGTTCCATAAGTTTCAACACAATCGCGTAATGAATTACCACTACTTATTCAAAGAAAGAGCAATCCGATTTCTAAGAGGAATGGATGCTCTATAATTTGTATCCTTACGACTCAATGATGGAGATAAGACACCACACAAATAATTAAAAGTTTGAAGAAGTAACCTTGTATATTGCTTGAATAACTTAACTGAGTAGCATCCAAATAACTATCTGTCCGCAAAAAGAGTACTCTAGTCATACATCCAAATGCTTTGTGTCTACCAAGAAGCACCACTTTGTGCAACCATTCCAGCAAAAACCATTGCCATGCCAGCATAATGGTGGTGATGCAGTGCAAGTTTTTTGCAAAATTGCAACAACTGCCATAACATGTCGCACGGCCATGAATAACACAAGAGCCACCAACACCCATTGCAAAAATATGAGGCCTCAACAAGGCTGCAATTGCTGATTTTTCAGGACTCGCAGGGTGCAATTACGGAAAAAAAACTGAAAAAAATTGAAAAAAAATAATTCTTTTCTTTTCTTTTCAAAAAAGATAATTTTTAAATTTTTAAAAATGACGTCACGCTGATGTTGTGCTGACGTGGCCCTTTGACCACGTCACATTTCCAATTATCCAATTTTTTTTTTCGGATTTGTTCCGTAATATCACTACGGGGTCCAAGCTTAGAGGCCTTGTTGAGGCCTCAAATTTTTTGTAATGTTTGTCTTTGTTCATCCATCTTGTCCAAATAGCAATGAAGAAAGAGAGAGAGGGGCTGGAATTTGCTAGATTTGTTGAATCGGCCCGGCTTCTTGGCCCCAAGGCCTTTACATATGGGAGAATTGGCTTCCGTTTTTATCTTATTATAATGAGTAGTTGAGGCCGGCCTCCAGCTCAAAAAGGGCTGAAATTTCATGCAATCGGCCCCAAGGGAAATTGACCCGGCCTCTTGGTGTACAAGGGCCCTAAGCACAAACAAAATTCACTAGGCAATTAAAGAATCCTATAGAAATATAAAGTTTTAAAATTTGTTTATCAAAGATTATATTGTTTCTACATAAAAAGGTTTTACTCATTCCATTTGAATTAGTGATGGATTCAATTTACAGAAATTCAAAATACTAAAATTCCACAAGGTTCAATTTTCTTGCTAGAACACTCTCAGAGTTGGAATTAGTGTGTTTCAATTCCCTCTTAGAGCTATCAATGATTTAGTTTGCCTTTTGTCTTATACGTACTTATACTAATAATGTTTTGATGAATAAAAATGAAGTCTCTTTAAAATAATTTCTACACTCTCGACTCAAATTATCATTATAAATTTGTTAAAATAAATAGTGCAATGCAAAAAATATTTATCAAGAAGATTTGAAGTCTTCTAATCTAGTCACTTGAGGTACAAAATATCCATTTTGTTCACTTCAAACACCAATATCTTGCAATCCACAGTCAAAGTTTCTAAAATTTTGTCCACACATTCAAGTTACTAATTTAGTGCAAAGATTCTAGGATTGAATATGCAAAAAATGCAATTGTTTAACTTTTTGCTTTTTGTAATAGAAATGACAGTTTTGAATGTTTTTTATGAAAAAATGGTCATGGAATTTTAGGTGTTAAATGCAATTGCAATTATTGAGCTACTAAATTTTATATCAAAAACAAAGAAAATTATAAGAAGGAAGGTTTGGAAACACTTAAATCAACCTTGAATTGCCTTGAGAGGATGTTTTCTATCCTTTGGAAGATTTCATGGGGGCCCTAAGGATGGAATAAAATATTTTTTCATCCAAATTTTTGTAGGGAAATTACTTGAATCCATCTTCAATGAATGGTGCTAACTATTCTCTCCTTTTTATATGTTTTTGACATTAAAAATGGCAAATCCATAAATCTCCATGTAGTATATTTTGACAACTTATGCTCTTTATGCAAAAGTTAGCTATAAAATTTAAGATTAAATAAATTAAGACCACGTAATGAAATGAAGCTTATGAAAACTAATTTGTATACAAGCTTAAAAGTTTAAAATTTCCTGAAATTCAAAATTTTATTTCAATTTAACTATGGAATGTTCATTTTTCTAAGTTCAAATAGACATAATTTATTGATCTACACTACAATGTTCTATGCTACAATGTACAGTTATGGAAAAAAAATCAGATTCCTTAAGTATACAATGGATTTAATAAGAATATTTTCATAGTTGTTTCAAAAATTCACAGTAAATAATTTCAAAATTTCACAAAATGATCTGAAATTTCTATGACTTATAGAAATCATGTCATATCTTTGAAAAATAAATATAAAGAATTTTATTCACGTATTGTCCTAAAATGGGAGCATGTGTAGAAAAAAACTTTTATTTTGATGGCTCTACGATCACTTTTTGAAACTTCAAAGTTATTAGAACAATCAATTTTTTCAATGACAAACATTGAAATTCTTCCAAATGACCAACCCTGTATTTCCAGCATTTGAATTTTGGTATTGATGAAGTTTTCTCGTGGCAATGGTATTGAATGGTATTTTTGGTATTGAATGGTTTTCTCGTAGCATTTGAGTTGACCTCAAAAGAAATTATTTCCAAAGAAATAGTTGTATGAAATCTTCAGGGTGGATGCTAATCATCATATTATATATGTGAAGCTTTGCTTCATGTTATTTTGATAAATATTGCAAAAATTACATGGCTTTTCCAATTTCAATGTCAAAGTGGGCAACTAAAAATATATTCTCAAAAAAGATTGATTAATTTCATTTGATTGTGTAGATTGTTACTTAGACAAAAATATTTGAACCATTATATTTGGAATAATGAGATGAAATCTATGGGGAGTTTTATTTTGCGGATATTGAAGGTAGAAAAATATATAAAGTCGTTTTTGAACTTAGTTTTTAAATTTTCCAAATAAGAACTAAATGAAATGATATTTATTGTTGACTAGAACATTCTCACTAATGGAATTGATTATTCTCAATTTTCTATAAAAGCTATCAATGGTCAAGTTTTTCCTTTCATGCAATACCACCGTCCTCTTTATAATTTGTTTGAAGATGAATATGAAAGTTTTTTGGGTTGATAAAATTGTTTTATACGTATTTCAATCCATTTTCTAATACATTGACTAAAACGCACAAGTTCTAGGACATGTTTTGTTTTTTCTTAAAATGTTAAAAGACAAAACTCGGGATAGACTAGAAAAACATACTTTTTGAAGTTTAGGCACATTCTATCTAAAATTTTAGGAAGAGGATCTTGAAGGAGGTTATTAAAGGATCCTATAGTTGGATTTGTTAGAGAATAAATCTAGATGATATTTTAAGCCTTGCTTTGTGTAGAAGTATTTTGAAGTAGTTTCGCATATGACAATCACCATGGAGGAAATCTTGGAAAAAAACACAAGCTGATGAGGAGGGCAAAGCTTGACAAGAAATGCCTATTTTTTTCCAAAATTCTCAACAACAAGGAGATTGCCTAACAAAAATGACCATCCCAAAAATGGATGAATTATGTGATTGATGAATGAAAAAAATCTGTAATCACTAATTACGTGGATTTTACACATTAAGAAGAGATTATGGGGAATAATCTGTCCACCTTTTGAACGAGACATTTTCTAGTGGGGGTTTATGAACCTCAAAACACTACAAACTATTCTTTCAGGGTCGTACGCCTCAATTCACACCTTGCCTAAAACCACCATCACCATTCTCTGTACGATACAGTACCCAACAACATATTCACATTCACAGCAACCAATTTGCAAAAACAGAGTTTATACCTCAAATTTAAAATTGCCACCATATATTCAAAAACAATCCAAATTACAAACCGCAAATTGTATTGGAAAGATAATGAAGTCTACTTTACTTATGCCCCAATCATTTATTAAAAAAACATATAGAATTATATAGAATTTTAGCGTTTTTTGACAAACTATCTACCATCTAGTGCTACAACCATTAGCTTTTATTGCAACCTTCATATGGTAAGGCATGCTAGCAAAGAAAACTTCAATCATCTCTAGAGACACCTCTTTCCATGCCTTTTGAATGGTATTGACTAATTTTTCTTTGTTTTGCAGTAGCACCTCGTTTTGGATGGTGTCTTTCACAATCTTCTACAGGTTATTGAAGGGGTTTAAGTCAATAGAGTTTGTGGGCCATGAAAGCTTTTTTATGCCATGTGCTTGCCTCCAATCACTTGATTCCTTGCTACGGTGCACTAAAGCGCCATCTTCCATGAATATAAGTGTCTTGGGGGGTTTTAGAGAAAGTTAAAGCCTCTCAATTGGCTTTCATAAGGTACATCAATAAAATTCTACCTCTTCATCTATCATGTGGCATTATAACAAGATAACACTTATTGAAACTGGTGAATGCACCCCATATCATCATTGTTGCATGAACAGATTTAAAAAACGTGTGCTAAACAATCCAAATAAAACATTCATGTAACTTTCGCCATACCCTCACTTACCTTGATCTTTTTCCCGTTTCAAATGAAAATTTGTCCATCTATATTACTTTCTTTTCGTCAAATGTCATTTAGTGCCAATGTTCATGATTCTAAAGCACACCTCACACCACCAATGAAGTCACTTGTTACAATTAAAAAACGATTACAATCTCACATAGTCTATTTTTGTCTCTAGAAGTACACCTACTCACTAAAACACACACATAGTGTATCCACAAGCTACTAAATTGCTTGGCCCAAGCATGTTTTGCATTGAGAGGTTGTTGGAGTACCATATATGAAGCTCAAATTGACAAAAATCTGAATTGTGTTGGCGTGAAAAGCATTGATGTTGCCTTCACAGTGTAAGAGCTACAAACACAATTTGAAGTGCAATCACTGCGATTCAATTTTTCTTAGACAAGTGGCTTGAATTAGCATCCAAGGGACACTTACACTGTAGTTAATTTGTTTTCCAACTTTTAGGTGGTAGTTTCATGGAGTTTCGAGGTCTGGAGTGGGAGATATGATCACTCAAAGTTGCACTTCTTTTTTAGTGGCGCTTAGAGTTCAAAAATTTGAACGTAAACTTCTTGGTGGGTACTGTACATCTTCAAAATCAATCAATGTACCTACGTGAAACAAACAATTTTAGAACCTCTATATATCGACCAAAATCTTTGCCCCTTCCTAACTATTACCATTAGATGTTTTTCAGCTCCTTTGAAGGGCTATGAGTTCCTTGGGCTGCCAGGGTCGGGAGAACAGCCTTGCAGCAATCCGCAATTGCTGCCTGACGTGGCAAAACAACTGCCATGTCACCATTTTTTTTAAATTTTTTTTTTTTGCATTTTGGATGTTTTTTTTAAAAAGAACTTGACAACGGACGTTCCCAATCTGCCAGGGAACAGCGTTGGGGGAGCAGGCTTGAAATGGCCCTGTAGTCCCCCAAATACCTTCTAATGCTACGTTCTTTGGTGCATTGGAACCTCCCCTTCCCCTTGCCAACAAGCAAATCCACGGAAATTAATAGTAACCAGGCCCAGTAGCTCAAAGTGGTGGTTTTGGGGGAACCCACCTCCCAATTCGTCTCTCTGTCTCGGTCTGTCCCTGCAGTGGATACCTTGTTGAAGTCGGTGCACCGTTCGTTTGCATCCTTCAGTGGCCTTCTTCCCTGATCTCGTGTGCTGCACTTGCTGCACCCCAAAATTCTCTGCGTCCTGGCAATGATTTTGTCCAATGTGGAAAACTGACTTGATTGGGACTCCCGCATCATCGCCATCCGCATCATCTGCGTCTGCACCTCAGTCGTCACCCTCGTCCTGAAGTTTACAGTAAGAAGATGCTCCTGGAAGCTCATGTCAAACTGCAGAAAAGAGGAATAGACGTCTGACATCAAGCATGGTGGGAGAGGTCCGTGGACACAGTCAATTGGGGCTTGGAAATTATCAGCTCAGCTTAACGTTAAGCTTAACTTATTATTCAGCTGGACGGTTTCGTAGGTGGGGATCATGGACCAAGATGGGACACACAAGGCGGTGGCAATTGCAAACTGTTAGGCTAGCTAATGTAGAGAACAAGAGGCAAAACCAATGACAGCAGAAAGAGAGAGACTAAATGATGCAATCAATGACAACAAGAAGAGAGAGAGACTAGATGAAAGAACACAATGGAGGTCTCTTCCTGTTCCAAACAATGGTCATGGTCTCCTAACTAAGGTAAAAGACCCCATTGCGGTCAAAAGATCCATGATGGACACCTAATGACCCTATTGTGGTTTTTCGAACCACAATCAATGCCTCACATGATAGTCATGGAGTAATTAGTGACCTCAATGGGTACTTCCAACTTTTCATTGTAAAATTCTTTGTTAAAATTGATTTTTTAGATTTTTCATGTTTGAAAATGTTGTAACTGCATTGGATAGGAAGACGACCATATTAGATTCAGATTTTGTTGGTCACAAGGTGGCCTACATACCCCTATGGGCTGATCACTTCAAAAATTCAAAACTAATTCATACTTGGTCCAAAAAATATAATTTCAAATGTCCTCACTGTCTCTCACACTTATCTTCATGTGGAAAAAAAATTGAAAATTTTTAGCAATGGCATGAGGGCACACTCCTAATTTTGACCGCAATGGGGTCATTTACCTTACTAGCTAATACAGGTGAATGGAGCCAAACGCTATCAAATTTCAACCATATGGTATCAACTCTTTAATGAGGTTGGTGTCAAGTGCTAAATTGGGCCTTCAGTTGAGTTACGCGTCCGGAATCCAATAGGGCAATTTGACAAGGATTCATGAGCATAGGTTGAAGGCAAGGATTTGAGATGGCTCTTCAACAAACAAACAAATGTATAGGTGCCATTTGATACGGTGGTTACCACCCCTAAAATCGATTGCTCCTCAAAATCGACCCTTACTTTTGAAGGGAAACTGAAGAGGGAGGATCTCCTCCAAATGGTGAGTATTAGAAGGACAAGTGGAAGGGCGAGTTGGAGGCCGTTTTGGATAGTGAACAACTCTATTTATAGGAGTGTGGAGGTGGCACCAATATCCTAACACTAGTGGTTGATTTTGAGTACACTTTCTTTTGTTTTGATAACTTCTTCTCTATGACATATTTTGATATTAATAGTATCATCTTTTACTATGCATCAAATGGATTTTAGCATCACCTATATAACACTTTTAGCCTCCTACACCTTGCATCTTTGAAAATTTATAACTAATTCACAATGCTTCCAAAAATTATGGAACCACTTGCATTTTGATTCATACCCCTTCACTAATTTGCAAAAATTGTTGTTGTGATATTCCGCAGCATATTGAGTGTGCCATAGAGCTTATGTGTGCAATTTTAGGTGTAAAATTACCTTAAAATAAGGGGATAGAAAACAAGTAGCCTGTTCTAGCTAACCATTGAGAACACTAAGTTAGAATCATCCAATTCTAAGCATATTTCTAAATCCAAGCCCTAGAAAAACTAGAGAAATGTAGATGCTTGTTACACTCTCTTCTGGGTGTAAATATTAGAAATAGGATACGATTTTCAGAAAATCTACCAATTCAACTTTGACCTTTTATAACTTCTGCATATTAAGGTAACTACACCCATACTTGATCATTTAAGCGATTTTGAAACAGATTATAAACAGTATAAACCAATGCAAATTTTTTCCTAGTAGGAAGATAGGAAATATGGGAACTATAATTTTTTGGTAATTTTATTCCCAAAACTGAAATTACTGTGATTTTTGGAAGCCAAAAAGTAGGCCGAACCCATACCCAGTGTTTAGAGTCTTCCAATTCCGATCAATCAAGAGACTACTTTCCCACTCACTACTTTCTGTATATTTTATAACACTTTAGGACATGTGTCATGATAGTCTTAGTTCCAACTTTGAAAAGGAGAAAAAAAAGCATTCCAATCTTCGATTGTAAACCTGTTCCAACTTTGGTTGGAAATATATGCATACTACAGGTTGGATTTCAGACCTTGGTTGGATATAGATGCTTTTACCTTATAATCAAATATCATTCTTGGATTTCTCCCAAGTTATTGCCAAATTGTCTTTATGTGATATAAAAAAATGAGAGCTTTCTAATAGTCAATATTGCTTGTAAGAGGAATTTTCTTGGTCTTATTCAAAAAGAATAATCATATTTTAGGCCCAAAATTGCTTCAAAATACTCATAACCAAAGCAATGCAAAAAGCTTTATCTTTATTTATTTGTTAATAGTTCTATTATAGGATCCTTTTGTTAACTTATTAGAGTACACCCTCTTAGAATTTCAAAGTAAGAAACTTTACCAATTGCAAGATCATGAAATTTGAATTTAGAAAATAAGTATTTTGAATTCTTCCCAAATTTATAAGTCCCATCTTTAAAATTTTTTACCCAAATATTCTATAGCTTGCCTCTCTATATAATATGTTAATGAAATAAGTTGGAAATACATATAAGAAATCAATTTTTTTTTCATATTCATGCTTGGAAAAAATAGTAAATAGAAAGAGATATATTGTAAATAAAAATGCTAAGTTATTGAAAGTTTAGGTATAGAATTGGAAAGTTTCAACCCCAATGGTTGTAATGCTGTAATAAACAATCTACATCCTATATATTAACTTTTTTCCAAAAATACTGGAAACTGAATTCAGAACAAGACTTCAAAGTTTATTTGGAGTAGAGACTCTATAATTGTCAGCAAGCTAAAACTCTTTGTAACTTTCATCTTGTTAATTAAAATAAGATTTTGTCAAAAAACATACTTCAAGGCCTTTAGGAGTTAAGGTGATCCAACCTTGGTAAAATGAGGCTATCTTATGCAAGCGCGTACTGCACAAACCGGTGCACATGAGTGTGCAAAGGTTGCGATTGGCCTTGGAATTTCCAAAGCCTACATTGCCTCTAAATAGGGACTTATTTTGCACTACGCACTTGCACAAAGCGCATCCTCAAGTGCATCCCCAGTAAAACGCTATAGTATTACAATATAGTACTTCAAGATTGCATTTCTATTAGAAGATCGGAAGAAGTGGTAAGAGAGTTTCAAAGTAGTTCCCCATGTGATTGTCAATTGTTGTATCCACATACAACGGCAGTGAAATCACCAATATGTTGTTTTTACATAATTGCAATAAGTGAATTCATCCATTTTAAAAACTTTTCATCCATATGAAAAAGCCTACCTCTTTGCAATAGAATCTCCTACTATAGGATGGAATAATAACTACTAGTGAAGTTCAAGTAAATGTATTGGCCCAAAATGTTATAGTGATTTTATTGCAACAACCTTGAACTTAAAATTTAATTATTTGCAATTTAAGATGTCTCTCTTTAGTTGCTTTGAATTTGTAAAGTGTAACAGTATAAAGTTTGGGAGGATTTGAAAATGTGCTTTGTAGGATGGATTTAAAGCATGCGCTTGGGAATGTAATACAAAAGTAATGAAATCAATTAAATATTGGGAGGGCCTCTAAATACAAAAAGATGTTGTACATAAAAAATATATTAATTTAGTTTGTATAATTCATGGTAATTTGTTTTTTGTTTCATTTTTCCTCAAATATACACCTTTGTGTTATTTGTGGGCTAGAGTTTTTCTACCAATTTCTATGGTCTTGATATTTTCTTGCTTTAGTAATGCATATAAAGAAAGGCTCACATGGTCTCTATATAGAAGATGTACAATGTTAATCAATTCTCATGTATTATTAAAAACAACCTAGATATAGTTTAAACGTAAATTTCTTAAAAAAGGATATTTGAAGTTTTATATATATTGCTCTTTGAAGTTCTTAATACAATGATCTTTGAAGTTCTATTCTTATATAGTATCTAATATCAAAGTAGTATACATAATGTGTCTTTAGAAAGTTTGTCAAAGCTAAATTGAAGTTCACTTCAAATTTCATAGAAATTTTAGTTTAAAATCTAACCAAATCAATTTAGCTCTTAGAGGAACCAAATCCAATTGAACAAATCTTCATTTAATCCCTAAAGGCCCAAGGCCTTTCTTTTGCCAAAAATCACTCAAAATTGCCATTTCTGTAGCAAAGAATAAAATAATTTGAAAACTATTTTCTTGCAAATCCAATTGTAGGATCTTACACCTAACTAGTATGAGAATATGTGGAAAAAATTTCAGAATTTTTGACCGCACAGATTATACGTTTAAAGTGAAAAAAATTAGTTTTTCAGCACATTGTGGGACTAGATTATTTGACTTTGAACTTTTTTGACTTTAATTTTTGCACTACAAAATTATAAGCTTTAAATATTGATGGTGGAGAATTGTATCTATAGTCTATGGGAAAAAAAAGCTTCAAAAAAACTTAATTTTATACTTTAAAAAATTATTAAGTAGAAGTGGGTATGAGATAGAAGGAAAATCTATATTATTAATATCTCTAAAATGGAATTAAAATGCACTAATCATGATGGTGAGATTGTTCTACAAAGAAAATTAAACCGTTTGGAAGGCTTTTTTTTTTTTAAACTATAAAAATTGCATCCAAAAATGAATCCTACAAGTTATTTGTTCAAGAAAATGCTCTAATTGCCCCCAAAACAAGATTGTCCATAATTTTCTCATAACAAATCCAAATGGAATGAACCAAAGCTTTTCAAGTAGATAAAATTATAATCTATGAGAAAAAAAACATTTAAGAAAAAACAATTGAAATTGTTTTGTTGCTCTTTTGTCCCCTTTCCAAGTTTCAAGTTGTTTAGAGCATAACTTTTGTTCCCAGGCAACGATTGAAAAAAAGTTATACTACCACAAAGCTAATCAAATTTTCTATCTTCAAAAAATGCTTCAAAAAAATTGGACAAATTTTCAGCCTGTAGATACCTGCTCAAGATTCTCATTTGTCCCCCGAAGGGACAATGGGCCTTTAGAGGTTAATAGATTTATATATGCTTGTTTGTCTACTTTTCAATTTTTGCTAATTTTATTCAAAATCTTTGCACTTGAATTAAGTAAAGGCTCATAAAAATTGATATTTTTTACCATTAAAAGCTTCTAGTATATTCAAAAAAATATATAGATTAAAGTGCCATCACTCCAGTGTTTCTAAAGAAGCAAAATTGGCTACAGGCAAGATACTACACTTCATGTAGTAAGAAATAGGTGGTCATCAAATGAAATAAATTATCCGCACTATAATTTTGTATTTGTTTACAAAATGCTTTACTTTATTTGAAAAATTTAACATACTTAAAATGATATATGAAAAAAAACTCTGGCAACTCATATCGCTATTCACAGGATTGAGCCAAATTGGAGAACAGGTCTAAAACGGCCCTCCAAGGTCCTCCAAATCCCTTGTAATGCATAAAATCAAACTTTCTAACCTTTCCAAAGACACATTCTATGTATATATACAATATTTTTTGTCAAATTTCAAAGTTGGAAAATGTGCTCTATTATACATTTTGGGATATAGGTGAATATATGTGTCTAGGACCAAGTCATATAATATTACAAAATTGTAAGGTCAATCTTAATATTTAATTATCAGTTTTATGATCTTCAAAAATTAAAACATTCAAATTGCATCTGCAAAAGGTATTTGTATACAATAGAATATTGTCATATATTGATATATATATTGCTGCATCTTAGTGTAATTAGAATTGTACATTAGTATCATATATTATTAATGTATATTGATATTTGGAGACCTTCTATAGCTTGGAATATAATGATTATTGTATTTTTTGATGTAGTGCAAGATTTCTAACATCGGACTTGTTTGCAAGAAGTTCTAAACGCAGACCATTTTCATAATACTCCAAATTATCTCATTAGAGTGACCACTTGTGCATTTGTCCATAAGGATTTAGAATCTATATTGCAATGAAATTGTAATGCAACTATGTTGTGAGCAATTTTGTCTCTTTTTTTGCAAAAGTACATGATCTTTCAAAGAAAATCAATCAAGACAACTAAGGTGGGCATTCCCAAATGCGCCATTGACCCTAAACCACCATCTTCGCTTTGTATACATCTCCAAAATCAATTATGTACCTATGTAGTAAAAATTACTTTTGAATCAAACTTTATTCCTTTATAACTTTTGCATATGGTATCCAAATGCTGCGTTCTTTAATGTGTTGGAACCTCTTCTTCCTTGCCAATAAGAAAATCAATGAAAATTTGACGAGTCTCATGATAATAACTAATAACTACGCACAATAGCAAAAAGTGGAGGTTTTGGGTTATCCACCTTACACTTTCATTCCAAAATCAAATCCAAGAACATAGAATTTCAAATATTAATATACCACCAATTTGCTTCTTATTCTCCATGGTTTATCTATTTCACAAAAATTGTTGCCCTCTTCTTCTACGTCCTCCATAAAGTAGGTACATCTAAAACCACCACTTTTTTGCTATTGAGCTTATTTATTATTATTAGACTAGTCAAGTTTTCATATTTTCTTGTTAGCAAGGAAGAGGCGGTTCCAACACAACAGAGAATGTGGCAATTTGGATATTGTACGCAAAAACTATGAAGGAAAAAAGTTTGGTTCTAAAAGCGTTTCTTCCATATAGGTATATAACTGGTTTTGGAGATGCATATGTAGTATAGATGACAATTTAAGGTCAATGGCACATTTGGGTGTACCTACCTTAATTCTAGTCCTAATCTGACAAAGGAAATTTGAGAAGAATTAAGGTCGAAGCATCGATAGTCAACTACACCTAGTACCCAATCTTTAAAGATCAAGTATTTCCAACCAAAGTTGGAGTTGATTTCCAACTAAAGCTAGAAATGTTTTTTTTGGTCCTTTCTAAGGTTGAAATTAACCTCTAAAGTCCCAAGGCCATTTTTTTGGGGGTCAAAAACTACTAAAAACTGCCATTATTGTTGCATTCATTCAAAAAAACAAAAGAAACATTTTTTCAGAATCTAAAAATGAAATCTTGTTCTTCACTTGTCTGAGATCATGTGGTAAAATTTCATGAAGTTTGACCATATAGATTGGAAGATATAAGCATTCAAAGTTGAAAAAGAAAGTTTTTTTGAACACTGGCCTACAATGTCAGATGACTTTAATGTCATTTGTAGAAAACTTTTGCACTATAGACTTTTAATTTAAAAGAAATTATATTGAAGAATTGATTTTTTAAGTCAAAAAAATAAACTTCAGTAAACAACAAATTGATTTTTATTCTTTAAAAAATTGTTAACTAGAAGTAGATCCAAGATTGAGAAAAACACAAAATCATTAATAGTTTTGAGATGAGATTGAAACACAATAATCCCAAAGGTGAGATTGTTTTAGCAAAGCAGATACTTAACAAACAATTTTTTTTGAAAAATTGTGAAAATTGCATTTAGATATGAATTGTATAAGTTATTTTTCAAGAAGATGCTTTAATTGCCCGAAAAACAAGATTGACCATAGCTTTCTCATTATTAGTCTAAATAGAATGAATCAAAGCTTCGCATGTAGACAAAAATATAATATTTTTGAAAAATAATTGAAAAATTTATTTTGATTTTTTGCAATTTTTATTGTGTTGTTTGTTGAGTTCAGTTCTAGACTTTTTGTGGTAAAACTTTTGCTCCCGATCAACCAATTGAAATA
This sequence comes from Neckera pumila, assembly GCA_963969595.1. NCBI lineage: Eukaryota > Viridiplantae > Streptophyta > Bryopsida > Hypnales > Neckeraceae > Neckera > Neckera pumila. The sequence goes on along the minus strand of OZ018409.1, from coordinate 23,754,131 downwards.
AAAAATATATTCTCACATAGCTAATCATTTTTTCTATTTGATGAGAAAGTTTCAAAAAATTTCATAAAAAATCGAGATTACAAGAACCTGCCCAAAATCCAATTTGTCCCCCAAGAGGACAATGGAACTTTAGGGGTTAATAGGGTTATGACACATGTCCATAAGTAGTGAACGAGAAAGGAAGAAGTAGTGAGCGGGAAAGTATTTCTTGAATGATCGGAATTGGAAGAGTCGAGAACTCGAGATTGGCTATTGGTGAAATGCACTTTTTGGCTCCCAAAGTTCATCATTATTTCAATTTTGGAAATAAAACTCTGAAAATTTTGCAATCCCCATCTTTCATTGCGCATGATTTGCTCCAAAATTGCTTAAATGATTGCTATTGGTGCTTCCACCTTAGAGAGGAGAGACCCAGACAATTGCTTTATGGACTCTCATTGGAGAGCTGGCCAAGCTTAATGCAAGTCCACTAATTGAAGTTTTTCCAATTAACCCCTAAAGTTCCATTTTTCCCTCAGGAGACAAAATGGATTTTGGACAAACTCTTGTGGCCTTAATATTCATCATAAATTTTTGAAACTTTCTTTAAAGATAGGAAAACACATCAACTTTTTGGGATTGTAATTTTTCTTTCAATCGGTGCCTGGGAGCAAAAGTTATGGCACAAAAGTTCTTTTTTTTTTCATATGGCGGGCAAAAATCTCTTCACACAAAATTTTTTTTTAAAAAATTTAAATTTGTTTTCCTCATAGATGGTAATTTTATCTGCATGGGAAAATTTGATTCATTCCATTTGGATTTGTTATGTAAAAGTTATGGACAATCTTATTTTGTGGGCAATTAGAGCACTTTTTTGAAAAAATAACTTATAGGATTCATTTCTAAATGGAATTTCCATAATTTTTCAAAAAAAATTGTTTGATAAGGTTAGGTTTGCTTGCTAAATCTATCTCACCGTTGGAATTATAGTATTTTAATCCCATTTTAGAGTTATTAACAATCTATTTTTTTCTTCAATCTTGGACTTACTTCTGCTTTACAATTTTTTAAAGAAAAAAAATCAAGCGTTTTTTTCTTGAATTTCTTATCTTAGATTCTCAACTGAATTCTTCAACACAAAAAAAGTTAAATTAAAAATTTTTAGTTCATTTTTTTTACAAATGGTGGTCAAAGTCATCTGAAATTGTAGGCCATTGTTCCAAAAAACTTTTTTTTTCCAACTTTGAATGCTAATATCTTCTAACTTGTGCGGTCAAGTTTTATGAAATTTTTACCATAGGATCTGAAATAATTTAAGTACAAAATCCTACGGTTAGATTCTAAAAAAAGCATTTTTTCTCTTTTCTTGGATGAACACAGCAGAACTAGCAGTTTTGAGTTGTTTTAGACAGAAAAATGGCCTTGGGACTTTAGGGTTAATATTGTGGTTAAATTAACTTAAGAAGAGGGGAATTCTTTCCTATTTATAGAACATCTGTGGTGGTGGGGGATACATGTTTTGATGTCATGGGAGCAATGGCAGCCCACCATCACACAATTTTACAAAACTGCTAGTAGAATGGAGTCATGAACATCTTATAAACAACCGACAATTGCTCTCCCATGTATCCCATGGTATTTAGTCTTGAAGTGCCCCAAGGGATCAAAAGTGTCTTCACATAGTTTAGAAGTCCAATTTGAAGTACTATAACTTTTGTATCCAATGCCCAAATTTAATGAACCTTGTTGGAAAATCTATGTTCTCTCTACTAGTTTGTGGGATAAAATTTTTAGAACAATCCAAAATGTGTAGATTTTTTGGAAGCCATTCAAAGTTCCTAGGTTCAATTTTAGTTCACCAAATTGCATTTTGATGGGTGCAACTTTGGGGGCTTGTACCTCCTTCATCCAATGTTTTCTTCAAATAAAGTTTGTTGAATTATGTTTTCCTTGAAGTCTAGTTATTGTGGTAAAATTTTCTTGTTAACTCAAGCAGTTTTGAATGTTTGGGAACAATTGGAAGTTCAAAATCTGGACATTTTTGGATTACAATGAACTTTGGTGGCTTGTTCTTCTTCATACAATGTTCGTCTCCAATTTTTTTTTGAGAAAGTTGCGCATACAAGTCTTGTTTGTGTGTTTGAAATTTCATATCAATCCAAGATTTATGAGTGGCTGAGAAGCATTTTAGTAGAAGGAGGTTCATTTGGGGGGTTCACGTCCCTAAAAGTTATGTAACCACATGCATTAATGGAGTATTAAATGGGGCGTAATTTATCTCCTTCCCACATTTTTTTCCCTCCGTATGAGTAGAAAAAAAGCTACTGGTGTGCATTTTTAAGCACCCTATTTTTTTTTAGAAATTCTTAGGGGGACTAATTTTTGAGACCCTATTTTTTTTGTACATTTTAGATTCCGGAGTACTGAGAAGATCTTGAACATAGTATAGAAGTGAACACGTGAATAACAACCACTCTACTACATAGTTCAAATGACGATTGCATGCATCACACAATTTCATTTGAAGGCCTTCATCAAAGACATAAACTATTGTTTCATTGTATTCTTGTTAAAAACACAAACTGAGGCATACAATAGCTCTCAACTCTAGCATGCAACCTTCAAGCAATGCCAGATTCATTTGAACACCTAATAATCAATTGGAAATGCTGCATCAAATTCAAAGGCAAAAAGCACAATGACATACACAACAACACTCCAATGTTTTATATTTGGGGACAAACAGCACAATGACACACACGATATAAAACCATGAGAAATCATAGATAGAAACTGTGTTCATAATCACAAGCAGATTTTTTATAGGCATCCTAAGAACCCTGAACTTACAAGTTCATGCAGTCATTGCTTCACTTCATCCAATATTTTCACCTACCCATATACATAAAGAAAAATGGTCAAAACTAAAGACTGCAATTTCAGGGTACTTATGGAAGCCTTTCCCATGTTGCTAGAACTCAAAAATACTTAATCCGCCACACTTGGATGTTTATCCAAAGTGGTATCTGCTTAATTGAAATCTAAAATTGGAATTACAACCACCTGCTAATATAGTACTATTATACAGTACTTTCTAATTAAACCTACTAAGAACTTTTTGGAGCATCCAAAGTTTGCCCCCCTATTTTTTTTCTACTGCTCCCAAAAGGTAGATATTTCTCACCACCCTATTTTTTTTATAAAGGCTTCTAAGACATATTACCAATGCTATAGTATTTCTACCAAAAGTATAAATTTTATCTTTCACAAATTAAATTGACCCTATTTTTTATCTCATGACGCTTTCTACTGCATTGGGTGCATACCCTCCAAGGGTTCACTTGGAGATTCAACCTTAGATGTGTTTTTTGCAACTTTTTATGATATTTTTTGACATTTCAAAGCCATTTTGTACACAATGACTCTGCTGAATGAAATTTTTTTTCACCGATGTATTTGTATGTTGATTTTGAAGCACTTATAGCATCTAGTTTTTTCATTTGAATAGGTTTAGAAATCAAGTTTTACCTCCAAATGTATTGCTAGAAAACTTCAACATCCTTTTTCAATACTGCATTATTATAATCTTGTAATTTATGTGGCCAAATGACTCCAAATTTGATTAACATCATCTACAATACGTACACTATAAGATTGCACAATTGAGATTTCTATACCTTAATGACAATTAGACCTATATCACTTCAAAATCAATGGTGTTTTTAAACCCAAAAAGGCCTGAGGGAATTAGGGATTAAGTGTTTATCATTAACAAATTTGGATAAATTTTTGGATGGAATTAGACAACAAATGAAAATAGGATGGCTTACCTAAAGAACATCTTCATTTTTATTTTGCAGGCAAAGAAGGTTGAAAAAACATATTTAAGGAGTCATTTAAGGAGTCATTTTTTGAACTCAATTTTAAAATTTTCAAACAAAATAAAAAACATAGTATATATGTTAACTATTAAAACAATCTCACCATTGGGGTTTACAATTCTCAATTTCTTGTCAAAGTTACTAGTGATTTAGATTTTTCTTTCATCCAATACCATCTTCCACTTTTTTATTATTTCTAAGATGAACACATAAGTTTTTTTGGTTAAATTTATTTCATAATGTCAAACTATTTTCTTATATTTGGACTAAATTGCACAAAGTATAGGTTTTTTTCCTAAAAATGTGGGAAGACAGTACTTCACCTTTGAGAAGGGTTAAAAAAAATCCTATTTTTGGAAATTTGGCACATTAAACTTGCCAATAGTAGTGACTTTTATTCTAAATTTTGAAAAGGATGTACATGAACAAGTTCACTAAAGGATCCTATGGTTGGCAAAAATGTTTTTTTTCTAAAAGTTGGTATTTGTATTAGAAATGGCAGTTTTAGAGCAATTTTGGTGAAAACATAGTAAAAAACATTTAGGGATTAAAGAACAAACATATATGAGGATTTTAGCCTTGGTTTGGTTATAATTATTTTGAAGTAGTTTAGAGTCTCAAAACACTATAATAAATTAGGAAAAAATTATAAATTATAAATTCCTAGTCATGAAGTATAATCAAGATAGTTGTATTGTACGTGAAGGTCTGATTTGGCACTTAGGTGCCAAGATTGAATTTCCATGTCCATGTCAGATTCTTAGGGGTCCATGTCACTTTACACTATTCACAAAATGATATATGACATTTTTTAACAAAAATGACTTAATTTATCCCAAATCTAATCTTCATGTAGAGTATAGCATAGTGTAAAGTCTGCCATGGCTCCGTGTGGTACTGCAAGGTAATATTCAATGACATTTGAGGCCTCTAAGAGACTGCAAGCTATCCTGCGTTCCCAGACTGCAAGAATGCATGATAACTGCTGGCTAATGTAGTCAAGACTATGCCACGTCATTTTTCCCGTTTTTTTTTTTTTTTTTTGTGTTTAAAATGACATTTGGAATTTTATTTATTTATTTATTTATTTTTTGAAAAAAAAAATTCTAACAGTCCATAGTAGTTGTTTGCAAAATTAGGCCATATTTGGGAACGGGCCTAAAACAGCCCTCCAATGCCCTCCAATGTCATCTATTGTCTTGAGAATGAAGAAGAAAATATTACTATTGAAGTAAATAAAACAAACTTAATTCATTAATTGTGGCATAAATTGAAGAATCAAAATGCAGATAAAGAGTATATTTTTTAGCTCATATTTTAAAAATAGTGTTTGTATTTCACTGCACTAAGGTTAGTACTATGCGGGGCATCATCCAATTTTATCTCCTTGCAAGCCATAACCCAATGAGTCCGCACACCTACCGGTTGCTTCTTACCCAATGCATGTAAAATCCTCCGGCCATGGCCCCCATGCCAGATTGAATTGAAAAGCACTGAAATTCATGAGTAAAAGTTTTCAGATGCACCCCTATAGGCCAACCAAATATATTTGCTATAATATTAAATAGCATGAAGTTTGGTTTGTTTGAGTGTCCAATGACGGAGGATTGGAAAAGAGCCGTTCAGTTTGAGTGTACAGAACAGTTAGCAATCCTATGATTGGTTTGCTTCCCTCACTTTCTTTTTCTTGAAATTTTCTTTGTCTTTTTATCAACTTTTTTTTTATCTTTTAACCTTTTTAACCCCTAAAGTTCCTTGACTATGTTCTCACCAAAAATGCTCCAAAACTACCATTTCTAGAACAAGTACCAAATCTTTGAAAATTATCTTTTTTGGACACATGTAACTGTAGGATCTTGTAGTACTTTGGTTTGAGAATGTGCAGAAAAAATAATTTCAGAAATTTTTGTCGTGTAGATTGGAAGATATTAGTGTTTGAAGTGGCAAAAGTGCTTTTTTGGCCCTGCAAGAAAACGGGGGCTATTGGGCAGCTGCACTTCATAAGGTCAAATTATTATGAAGAAAATTCTAAAATGGTTGTGCTTCTTTGGATTCATTCTTCAAGGCAAGTTGGCTACATGCTTGAAAATTTTCAGATTATTTGAAACTACGCAAAATATTGAAAAAAAATAGTAAGTAGAAAGAAGTAGAGAATGGTTCAAAACACTAAATTGTTAAGAAGTTAATTACAAAATTGAAAAATGCCAATTCCAATGGTTGCAATGTTGTAATAAACAATCTACATCTTTCCATTTGTTTTTGTTTTTGAAAAATGTTGAAAATTGAGTGAAATAAACGACTTCAAAGTTTATTTTAGAGTAGACAATCCATGATTGCCCGCAAACTTAAAATCCTTGTAACGTTTGACTCATTGATCAAAATGAAATGATTAAAAGCTTTCTATGTTTATATAAATCTAATAATCCTATTTCAAATTTTTATTTTTGAAAAAAGTGATTTTTTTTATCTGCCCAGACTACCCGAGTTGAAAAACAAACAACATATTAGGCCATAGCTTTTGACTTGTATTTCCAAATGTCATGAAATTTGGTGCATATGAAAGATATTCCTTGTCCCCACTCCCCACCTTCTATAAAAACTTCAGCCTAAATATGCAAATCTCCAATCACATGTACTTGCCTAAAATTTCAATGTTGCCAAAAAATGCATATTGGTCCTTTAGAGGTTAACAAATGGAAGAACCATTACTTTTAAAAAAACCCACAATACAAGCCAGCCAAGACAAGCCAAAGGCTAGACAATGAGGAGAAACAAGTCTAGACAAAAAGAAAATCACAACAGAACTATAAAAAGTAGCTAGGAGAAGGAATCTTGTTCCAAATAATGAAATACCGTTCTTGTATTAAGAGCATCCCAACCCGTCTTGCAAAACGGATGACTTGTCCAAGGCAGCTTGCAAAAGTGCCCCACCAAACTTGGAAAATGGATGGACTTCTTAAGAGTCCAACCCCAAAACCTCAAGAGGCATGTAAAACCGGGTGGTTTTGCAAGCCAAAGCCCAACTTACAAACTATGTAAGACTAAATAAAGTGCACAAAAAGCCAATATGGATCATGAGTGGATATTCCTCCTTGAATAATTGCCGCTTTTGGCTTTTGGGCTTCTTAACAAGCTATGGGTGGAGCGTCCATTTCAATTTGGCTTGCAAAATGGATGCCCTCCTGTTTTGCAAGCAAAATCCCACCCGCATTTTGCCAAGCGGGTGTGAATGCTTTAATTCTCGGACTTTTGTTGACCCCCATGAAAACTCTTGATTTTGCTGCAAAATGCTACAAGGTAACTACACTAAAATGGACCACTCCTAAAAAGCGACCCCTAATTTTGAAGGAAAATTGAACACAGAGGATACCCAAAATATTGCACATTACAAAGACAATTGTAAGGTGAAATTAAGGCCCATTTTAAGTAGTGTAGAGCTCTATTAATAGCATTGTAGAGGTGGCAACCTCATAAGTGGTCCATTTTGGGTTTCCTTTTTGTTAATTTAACTTCTTGTCTGTGACATGATTCTACTGGTGTCATTTCTCCGTGTGCATTAGATGGGTTCAGGGCTTTTTTTTTTTTTCATTTTTTAGGAAGTGCCATAGTGACGATATAAAATTTTGTAGTGGTGCTTCAAATTTCAACATTTGTCCATATTAGATAGAAAACATACATATCACATGTCTATAATACCCAAGTTTTTGCCAATTTTTTTACCATTTTTTAGCTAGATTATTTTTTCTAGTGCAATATGACACCAAAAAGCCAAAAAAAAAGGCCCTAGATGGATTTGGTATCACCTACTGATGACACTTTTACCACCCTACACCTTGCATCTTTGAAAATTTGTAACTAATTCACAATGTGCCCAAAAATTATGGAACCACTTGCATTTTGATTCACATTCCTTCACCTATATAAAAAGATTGTTATTCATTTTCTACAACATAGCGGTCATGACACAGAGCTTATCTTTGCGATTTTAGGTGTAGGTAAGGTAGAACCACCCATTCCCGATCAAGGACCTAATTGCAACCAAATCTAAAGACAATATCATTTTAGAACTTAAATGTTCTTACACCATAGATAACTTATTACTTTAATCAACAAACAATAAGCTATCTATGGTGTAAGAACATTTAAATTCTAAAATGAGTACCGTCTTTAGATTTGATTGCAATTAGGTCCTTGATCGGACAGGTGATTCTACCTTACCTTAACGACTGCACTGAACTCAACTGAACTAATTTTCTTTCTATTTATTTTTTTGGGTCACAATGATGAACACACAATCTTTTATTGTAACCACTCTCGAGAATTCCAGTAATTGTTGACCCTCTTACGATACCCTTTCAACGGTTTCAAGCATAATGAAATTCTTCCGCTTTTGGATCTCGGCCATACATACTCTTTGGACCTTCACTTTTTTTTCCAGCATACATGGTTTGTGGACTCCAATTGAAGCGTAGTAGTGTAATGATGGAATGATATGCCTAGTGCACTTTGGAATCATGAGGTGAGTCATCCAAATGGTGAAAAATAGGGGATCATGATGATGATTTGGGTGGGCTCTTTTTCCACTAGTTTTTGCATTAAGACTTTTTTTTATCTCTATATTTAGGGTTAAAAAAATAGAGAAAGAACCAGATTTGATACTTGAAATAACAGTTCAATATGGGAACTAAAGGAAGATATCTAGTAAAACTCAAAAAATATCCCAAACGATTGGAATTGAGATAAATAGAACACAAAGATTTGATTTGAATTTGTTTGATGGATGGAGAAGAATTTGTTCCATGAGGCCTCTCTCTTTGAGGATTGATGTTGTGAATCAAGATTCTACTCACTTGCGGATGCAGCTGCGGGAGTGCTATGTGCTAGTGCTTAGAGCACCTTCAATGCATGACCGGAAATACCGGAAATAGGGATAGTACTCAAGTCTTCTTTTTATAATGTTGATAATTTATCTCAAGATGCTCTCATAGCTTATAATGTTCCATGCATTGGAGTTAAATAGGTCTTTCAATTCCCATGGTCAATCACAACTCATATAGGCTCTAGAACACCTACGCAAAAAGCATCACCATACTCACTTTAACCCTTAAAGTTCCATAACTATGTTTTCACTAAAAACGCTCAAAAACTGTCATTTTTAGAACAAGTACCAAATTCTTGGAATTTTTTTTTTTGACACATGTAACTATAAGATCTTGTAGTACACTAGTTTGAGAAGATGTGGAAAAAATTTCAGGAATTTCCACCATGTAGACTGCAAGATATACGCATTTGAATTGACAAAACCCCTTTTTTTTTCCTGCAAAAACCCGGGTAGTTGCACTTCACAAGGTCACATATGTATGAAAAAATGTCCAAAATGATGGTAACTCTCTGGATTCATTACATTAGAGAAAATTTTGGGTCTCTACATGCCTAGTACTTTTGCCTTGGAAATGAATTTTTTGATATTTGCAAATGCCTTAATTCCACCCATTTAGTCCTTCTCAGAAGTTGCCATCAACTCTGTGAGCCAATGAGAATAAGGCGGCATAGGCCGAGTTGGCATAGAGTATTGTCGAGTTGGCAACGGCCGTGCGTACCTTCTATGTATCAATAGGCCCATGTTGGTACCTCAGCACTAGCCGTAGTTTTGAGTGTCTAATTGAATAGTGTATTTTGGCAACTATTTTATTATAACCTGTAAGTACCAAATGACTTGGGATGCAAGTGTAGACATGGTTTTCAGAGTTGCGATTTCAAATCCACCACCTGAAACTATTGTACTCGCACTGTACACAATAGTTGACGAGCTGGGGGGAATGTAAAAGGAATTCGAGTGGTCAACGTGGAGATGCTCGCAAGGAACACATTGTACAGTGCGTTGGAATTGTTTCCCACCAAATGAGGTGGCTCATTGACGTTGTCACAGTTATCGCGGGAGTTTAGGCTCATTCACATTGCTGCATTTACTGCGGTTTTAGGGTTCATTCATGTTGCCAACGTCCAGTGCTGGAATTTTAACCTACTTGCAGAGATGGCACTTTAGGATGTTACAAATAAGGAGAAGGGTAGTTCCTACACGACATCTATAGCTCTTCATAGTAGATTTGCACCTATTGTGAAGAAAGGCGTTCGAGTGGACCAGCAGCTTCCTAAATCCAAGTTTCCAGCGTTTAGAGCGTCAGGTGCCACCAACATGGATTTGTGGTTGGATGGCAATCTCTACCCACCGGATCTAGTCACTAGGAAGCCACCACAATTTCAAACGTTGAAGACTTACATAGAGTTCCTTTGTCATGGTGAATCTGGACTCTTAGGATACACTAACCACCTTGTTAGCACCAGCGATGCAGTGAAAGGCTTGGAACAGGAATTAGAAAAAACACAAGCGGACTGTCTTCGTGAAATAGTAATATTGCAAAATTCAATTGCAAAGCATGTGGCTGATCTTCATGCTATTAACGGTAGGTGGGCTGAGCGTGAAAAGGACCTTCTTGCCGCTAGCAGAGAAGAGATCGTCGAATTCCAGAGGAAATCGGACTTTCTGAAGGCTTGATGTACAGCACTTGAACAAGAGTTGGAGAGGAATGAGCTTCGTTACAAGAACAACCTTGTGATTCTCCAACAAGAGCATTGGGAAGCTACTGATCAACATCAGCAACAACTTGAGTCCAGGATGTTGCAGGCAGCCAAAGAGTTGGTGCAACAGCATGAAGTACACAATGAAGAGCTTGCATGTGGGAAGCAGGAACTTGCAGAAGTCAGGAAGGCGTTGTGGAAGTTAAAGAAAAAAATGGAGAGGATGGTGAGTACTCCACTAGGCGCGCAATTAAGAGCAGGCAAGTGTCTGTTTGAATTATCCAAGACGGGTGGCGCTGCAAGAGCTCGTGTAGCAAAAATTAGAAGCTTGTTGCAATCCCGACTTGTTCAATCTATACAAGATGGAAACAAGAGTGGAGGCGGTAAGAAGCACTTGTGTGGCGACAGGGATACACAAGAGGGGACAGGCGATGCCATTGGCCGATTACTGTCGCAAGGGGAGACAGTGGCCTTGGTGTCAAATCCTAATAATAGTTTTGTTGCAACTCGAATGGCCAACTACTACCTTGACAAAATTGCTAAGGATTTGGGTACAAAAGCGATACTGGCAGCATGTGACATGACAGGAGTGTCACAGAAAGGATACGGCGAGATCTACAAGACAATAAAAGGGAGAGTGCAGCTTGTTGACAAACGCTTGAAGCCAACATTCCTCCCGAATCCGCACAAGGTTTGGGCTTACTCACCCTAGTTCATCAATTCAATCTCCACTGTGTCTCCAAACACTAGATGCCTGAGACGAATTTGTACACGATGCTCAGTTAATCTAGGACAATCAATACACGAGATATGGGGTCTAAGGTTTAGGGATTCTGCACTGAGCACATGCTGGGGAGTTGCGGTCTAGAGACCTATGCTAAGCGTGTTGGAAACAAGTTGCTTCAATTCAATCAATAGACGATGTTGAACAATAGAACAAGAACAATCCTCAATAATTTGGTAGAGGGGCAATGCATAGACGACACATGCGTTTTGTGGTATATGTATTGACAAAACATGCAATACGTTCATCAGGTCAAGTTGTTGCGATCTGAACTCAATTCAAAATTGAAAGATCTTGTTGGTGACTATTATCACATTGACAGTACATTGGAGATGGTGGCACAAGCTCCAGTGACCAATGCCAAAGGAAGGAAGAAGAAATCCAAGATAACACGAGTTGTCTTGACATCAAAGAACAGCTTGTTTGTTGACATCGAAGTCGTACAGAGGACTATGGTGAAGCTATACAGTTTCACCACCGAAGATGACTACTTCATCCTAGAGTAGATTTCTAAGTCATGTTTCCAACAGTCAAGTGACCGCTCTAACTCACTCATATACCTTGACATTTGCATGAATTAAACTCATTGAAAATCATGGTGCTCGGATGTGCAGAAGTTGGGGACCACCCATTGATTTTTGTGTTGAAGATGGACGAACCAGAGATTGTGCATGGGAGGAAGTTTGAAAGGGTCAGTTTAACGCTCATAAACCGTGCCTTGGACACCAGTATTCTAAAAACCGATGATAGGTATTTTTCAGTTCAATCTGAAACTGAAATATGGCCTATTACCTGCTTCGAGGTTGCTAAGGAGTCACATGAGGTCCTCCAGTGGGTGTTTGAACAGACACCATTTCCAGCATTGATCAAGGCATAAGATGAGGGCCAGCTATTATGTGTTGACGGTGTTGGCAACTTCAAAGTACAGTGGCATTTGTCTGCGGATATGAAGACCATCAAATGCTTGTACAGATTGAAACATGGAGCCAATGCCATTCATTCTTGCATCTATTGTAACCAAGAGCGGACGAAGCCAGTGGTGGGAACATCAACAAGTGCTACTTCAGAGGCCAGGAGAAGAAAGCATACGTGGCATGGAGGTCTATTTGCTGGTAATGTCCTCTCGAAACCAGTATCCATTGAAGAAGAATCCCGATGGAAACCAATTTTGCCCATCCCACTTGAGAGGGTGCATATTTGTACAGTGCATGCCTTGACAAGGATGATGGAGAAAATCCTTCACTTGCACTTCATGTTCATTTGGAACATGGAGAATGAGGCCCGTCAACAGGTTGCTATAAAAAATATGGAGAGGACGTTGTCAACAGCCGGGCTTCATGGTGGCAACGTGCGCATAATGAAGGACATGGTGCTCAGTGGTGCTTCCAACAGTGTCCCTGTCAAACCCTCCCTTAGTGGCGTGACTGCTGGTAGGATGTTCCAACCATCCACTTGGTCAGGGCAAAATCGAGTTTGGAAGGACATCTTGCGCTCAGAAAACAACACACTCAATCAAGGTAGGCAATATCTTGAACGAGTAGAAATGTGGAAAGCGCTGGAAACAGTATATCCATATTTGGTCGGTTTGTCCTTGGATCAAGAGCAAATTGACACTTTCAAGGGCAAGATTGAGACTTGGGGGCGCCTTTATGTTAAGTGCTTTGGGGAAGACCACATCACTCATTATATGGTAAGTTCTAAACATGCATGGGAACTTTTTTTCAAGGTTGATGTTGGAATTAAAATGGAAGTTATGCTTTCCGAGGTTTAGGGAATACAGTTGCGTACTGCTAAAGTAACTAAACCATTTCTAAATGATTCAGATGTAGGGTGCCATTTCCTTAAGGATGTGTGACTAATTTGGGTCATTTTTGTCTTTGTAGCATAACCTTGTGCGGCATGGTCCATGGTATGTGCAAACATATGGGAGCCTAGCTGTTTGGAACAACCAAGGGATGGAAAAATCCCATCATGCAGCGAAGGCGGCTAATCAACATCACACTCAGCATGGTGGCACTAAAGATAGAACAAGTGCCATCGTATAGCAATATCAACATTGGTACAGAAACATTCAACATAGGTTTGCAAAGAAGGTGGACTTGCTGGAATCAAGGAACATCAAGACAGTGCACAATGACCCTACAATGGCTACCGAGTTGCAGAAGAAGAGGATGGCCTATTTTACATCAAACGGGCTGGATGCAGCTAGAAAGTGGAGGGAGAATAGAGCACGAAAAGGAAGAGCTTGACTGAGAGTAGGAGCAGAGGAGGGTGTTGAAGACAATGACATGAACAACCTCTAGAATCGGAGTATTGAAGCAAGGTGGTTGTTGACAACATACTCGAATTAGACGGACTATGTAGAAGCATCTGACGTGTAGGAGTTTAGTGACGTTGAAATCACTAAATGTTAACATTACATATTCAAGAATGAAAAATGTTCAAAACTATCCATTTTTACAATTGTCACTTGTGAGAGCTTTACGTGTTTATATCATTGAGCGTGATAGTGCAAGTTTGAAGTATGTTAAACTTAAAGTATACTAGGAACACTACTTCGGACCAGTCCCCATTTGAAATCCTGCAGCATTCAGCCATTGCTAGGTTTCTTCTTAATGGAGATCTCCTCCCCATGTCCAATTGAAAGATTGAATTCACTCTGTCTTGATGATGAAGCTCCATCTGGAAGTATTCAGAAGTTGGTGGTATGGAAGCTCTCACGTCATTGGTGGTATGGAAGGTAGACTCAGCTCCCCACCCTTCACTTCTTCGAGACCTGGCTCCATGATTGCAAGACATACAATGCATGTTTAGGTATTTATGAACTAAGAAAAAAAGAAGCATGCTTAGCTAGAGAGGTAAGTGGAATCAACTCACCTGTCTTTAGGGGTGCTTGGGCCTCCAGCCTTTTTTTCATGCTGGCAACATCCTGCTCTATTTGGGATGTAAGGGGAACCCCGAATTGAGCCATCCAAGCTCCACAGAATGCGGTCTCACAACAAGGACACGTATATTTATTCTCTTCCAGCAACAAGGCAATGCATATAGGGTGAAATCCACAACCACAAGAAGCGATGATCACAGCTTGTGCTACAAACCCTTTCTTCTTACAATCTGCACAGAATTTGGGTCCTGTAATCGACAATGGAGGTTCAGAACGACTTGTTGGATATACAAAAGGAGCTCTGGGTCGCATTGCAAAGGAAGAACCTTTGAGCTTCCGAAACTTCTCTGCGGCGTTGGCAACACACGTTTTGGAATGCGCAAGTGCCTTCAGTGCCTCAGGATACGTTGAAGCTCGAATGGCCCGTATGGAGTCAAGTGATTTCGCGTGCATTTCCCTCGTTGAAATCAGTTTGTCCACCAATTGTTGTCCCTCCCTCAACTTCGCCATGGCACTCTCGTGCGCGCTTTGGGGTTGCATCGCCTTAGCCTCGTCAACCAAAGCCATATATTGCTCGTTTAGGGCCCATTCATCTCTCTCTACGGCAACCAGAGCCTCGCCTGATTCTTGCATTGCCTTCAGGAGCAGGTCGCTGGAGGTTCTTGCTTCTTCCGCTAGTTTCAGGAATCTGAGCAATTCGCTTTCTGCCTTTGCTAGTGCGGAAGAACTTGTCCTTCTATGTGAATGTCTCTTGCTACTTTCGTGCCGCCTGGACCTCGGAGACCTGGTAGAAACAGTTGTAGGCATAGGCAATTGACTGCCGGTTGTGCTCTCGGGAGGTCCGTAGTTTAGAGCTACTGCTGCGCACAAAGTAGAAAGTTGTTGGCGCATTGCTACAGGACCTAGTTTGTGTCGGTTTTGGCTCTTCTGCTCCATTCGCACCTTGTGCCTTTTGACTGCCTCTTTCACCCAGTCTATTTCAACCTTGTGTATGAACGTGGCAAAGCAAGCGCGTAAGAACCTCAAAGAAAAGGAGTCGTTGCAAGGCTGCCCTCCATACACTTGCTGATAGAGTTCCAGAAATTGCGCCGCTTGGGCATTGTCTATTGACAACGCCATTGGAAACCTGTACTTGTCATCTGGCTGGTGTTTCCACTTCTCTTGGATCTTGATGTCAGTAACTCCCGTATTCTGCAATACTTGGTCTACTAGAATGCCACGGGAGCAGAGACCAACGACAGTGCTAAAGAATTGCTCATCGTACACATCATGACGACCTTGAAGCATGGGTGCAACAGCGCACATGTGCTGCTTTAGCAATTCCGGAATTCCTTCCATTGGAATAGGCTCTTGGAATTCGTCGCTAGTAATGCCTACTGCGATGTTTCCAGCGTTGTCATCATCGTCAGGGACCACATCCTCGACCGAATTGCATGGTATGGAATTACGATCCTCCGTGCCCATTCCCCCATCTTCTACGTGCAGCCTTCTCCTCCTCGTAGCACAAGCTCAAGTGTTTCTTCCGGGACTCATGGATCACGATGAAAAAGCTTTGAATCAACAAAAATGTCCTACTCGTAGTGGGAGCTAGCAAGCAGCCGGTGAGATTGCTCCAAAACCGATTGACAAAGGGCGCCCAGAACACTCCCATACAAGCTTAGTCCCCAATTGCTCGTTGTATGTCATGACAATGACTGTCAATAAAGAATGGTAGAGACCCCATACTGTCGACCATCAGAGGTATGATGGTGCTACTGAATGCCTGTACTCAGTGCATTGACAACAAGCCTCATCATATGGAAAGGCTATTAATGATGCCTCTAATCACTGAATGGTTCAAACATGTCACAGATCTCTCATAAATCAGCTGATTTGAGTAATCACAGTCGGGTGTTGTAAAAATTTTAGTCAAGTGGAAATGCCCAACACTTTGTAGTATGTTGTGGCTTAGCTGGATTTATTTTGACCTAGTTTCCAATAGATGTTTCGAACAACAAAATAAATAATAGAATTGAACAAAATTAGAATTGGTTGCTTTATTGAAATAGATTGGGCAAGTCCAATGATGCATACAGAATTTTAGTTTCAAAAAACCAAACTCCATTTGCAGTGAATTTGTTCAATTAAAATTTGTGGTTTTACATAATAATTGATTAAAATTTATTGGTGATGCAATTTTATAATTCGATTGCACAAATTGTTAGGAAACATGCAAACACATCTTTAACACGAAAAGACACCACATTTAGTAACAACACTATTCTCTATGAAGAATTCAGTGTGAAGGGTTCCATAAATACAAAACTAAACCTATTTTAGAATTTAAGATTATGTGAAGTAGTTAGAAAATAGGATTTGAGATCAATTGACCCCTTTTGTGATGTCTTATTTACATCACATGTATCTATAAAATTAATCTAAGTTGTGGTCAGCTCCATTTCTAAAAGGAAAAAGAGCAACTTTCGTTGAATTAAAAAAATGGGGAGCAAAGTTGTAGCAAAAAATTAATCTACTAGGAGTGTTCTTGAATTCCTTTTTAGAGGAAAAAAATTGATAAACTTGTGTTCAAATTTAAAAATGGGGAGCAAATTTGTTGAACTTGTTAAATCATATCTTAAAACCAAAAGTGATCTTCTATCTCAAAATGCCAATGAATTTTCAACAAAAAATTTGAAATGATTTGTAGTAACCCATCTAAGAGGCTCTTGCACTAATGTGTGAAGTCCACACACGTCCCTTTATATTAGCATGAGTGGGGATTGAATATCAATTATTATGGAATAATGAAACTAAAGTATTACCAATCATTATGGAATAATGAAACTAAAGTATTAGTAGAAGTTAAACTAGATGTCTACCTTGTTCTACAGGATGTACATATTCATCATAGAGTCTTGTAGATTTGTAGATTCTTGAAATTTGAAAACTTCTACTGTAAGTCTAGTCAGTGTTTGAATCATCATGTGTACAAACTATTTCAAGAATGTTCAAATGAAAAAATTGTATCAATTGTGACATCTTTGTTATATCACAACAAATAGAGCTTTTGTTCGAAAATATATAACTAGAGGTAAACAAGTTTGTCAAGCCCTTTATAAGATACACGTAGAAGTTTAAATTCCTGAAATTGACCTCTAGATGTTCTTATATTTTCTAGAGGTTTTGAAAATTCCTGAAAACAAATTATACATTTGTATAGAATTGCATATAGATTCTATAAAGGTCCTAATGTAGACAAAAAATAATTATGAATAGGCCAAATGTGCTTGTAGATTGTAAGAGGTTTTCCGTCAAAATACAAAAGATTAAAAACGAAATTGGAATTCAAAAAGGCTTTCCCATTGAATGAGGTTTTAGGAGAAGATATTGTCCAAATTCTTTTTATTAATCAAATTTTGTGAGGGTGCATATTTGAGGGAAAAGCCCTTTTTC
Organism: Neckera pumila; assembly: GCA_963969595.1. Classification (NCBI taxonomy): domain Eukaryota; kingdom Viridiplantae; phylum Streptophyta; class Bryopsida; order Hypnales; family Neckeraceae; genus Neckera; species Neckera pumila. Next base: position 23,736,592 of record OZ018409.1, on the reverse strand, counting down.
TTTAAAATTTTCATACAACATGTTGTCAAGGAGAAGCTTGGCAGGCAGCTCGGGCAGCTCAAAAAAAGTCATTTTTCTAAGAATAAAAATTTCAACTTAGATTCCTAGATTTATATTTACGTAAAAAACTTTGAATCATTCCATTTAAACTTGCAAGATGAAAGTTATGAGGAGTTTTAGTTTGCGGTCAGTTATAGAATTTCTATTCTGAAATACATATTGAAGTTCCTTTATTTAACTCATTTTTTCATATTTGTAAAAAAATTTAGAGTATGGAATGTAGATTATTTATCACAACATTGGAACCATTTGGTATTGGAATGTTTCAATTCCATAAATAAATTCTTAACAATGTTGTATTTAAAATCATACTCAACTTCTTCTATTTACTAATTTTTTCAAGGATGAATACAAAATCTGTTTTGTTGAAAATTTTATATATATTTCTTATTTAGTTCATCAACATACAATATTATTGAGAGTACCTAGACATGTTTCTCTAAAAAATTTGAAAGATGAAATCTAACTATTTGAGAAGAATTGAAAACATTTTTTTTTGAAATCCAAGCAACATAATCTTAAAATTGGTAAGGTTTCTTTGAGTTGAATTTTTGGTAGGATGTAATCTAACAAGTGCAATATAGGATCCTATAGTTGAATTCGTTAATGAATAAATATAGATGAAGATCTTAGCATTGTTTTGGGTTTCACTACTTTGAAGCAGTTTTAGGCCTAAAAGTAACAGATTCATTTAGGAGTAAATAATGCATGAATGAGGAAAATTTGTTTGAAACACTTGTAAGTCAGAATCATTGTTTCCAGAATCCTAAGTGTGGAACTTGAAATGAAGTCATGGATTTTGAAATTACATGTTATTTTGAACTTATGTATGCATTTAAAACCCTCTACAAACATGAATTTATTTTGTTTTTATTTATCCTAATTTCTAAACTACAGGCCATAGTTATTTGAACTCCTTGAGATGTCTCGCCGGATAGTTACGTTGAATTGTTTCCTTTGATGGTTTTCAATGTTTCCACCTTCATCCTTAGAATTTTTCAGTTCCTTGCTTGATGACTCAAGCAATTTAGGGTTTAGGGTTTAAGAGAATGCCCTAATCCTTGAACCCTAATAAATCTTTTGATATTGTGAATGTTGGTTCGCCCCAATGTTTACAGCATAATTTTCACTTAGAACACTCTGAAACCAGTCACTCCTTTCCTCCCATGTCCTGGTGTCCTGACTTCATCATGAGTCCTCATGATGCCCACAGTAGACCCTAAACCCTCCCGTTTCATGATTGAAATAAGCTTAAGATGTCCACTCATCCGTTTCCATTAAGGTACATGTTTTAAAAAAGCTTAAGATGTCAACTTGTACCCGCTTAGCCACCACTGTAATTATTTTCTGTCCTGTAAACCCTAAACCCATCCTCCTCCTGACGCTAAGCAGGCTTCAAAGAATGCAGATACCTTGTCTCTCTCCGCTGCTTGTTGCCATCCTTCTTCTCTCTCCGTTGCTTGTTGCCATCGCCTTCTTCTCTCTCCGTTGCTTGTCGCCATTGCCTTCTTCTCTCTTCCTTTGTCGTTATTCTTTGTGTAGGCTTGTTTCCATCCCCTTCTTCTCTCTTCCTTTGCCGTTGTTCTCTATGTAAAAGCCTCTCTTACCTTCCTGTGCTTCCAACATGACTACTGGGGCCAGGAGCTCACGATCAAAAAGCCTTGTGAAAGGCAAAGCGGCTTCTTCTGAAGAGGAGCGGAGGTCTCCGAAGACTGCAAGGAAACACCCGTAGAAGGAGGACGTCAACGACGGTGGAATTCGCTCAATTTGGGATGAGCCATTTGACTTAGAGGGGTTACCAAGGGAGTTGCGGAAGTCGTCGGTTTTGGTGGCACCGTGCTTGTTAGGGAGAGCAAAAGCAATTTACGATGAGAAGTTCTTTCACGATGTGGTAGGGCTTTGCAACAGCGGTCCTCTGTCCAAAGACGTGACGGACGTCCATGTTCCATCGGAGATATACGAGTACGACTGGACTGTTGGAGAGGGTGCAAACAAGTCGAGGTACCCGCTTGATTGGTGTGCCGATCCAGTTGCCCGGGATTTATACACAATGCGTTACCATTACGTATACGGCGATATCCCCGACAACAAGGTGATTAGTCTGACCTTCCTCCGCGCTTGCGTGTTCTATTACCAAGACAAGCGTAACAAGGTCAATTGGGCTGCTGTAGCTACTAAGGTGATTGCAGACCGCGGAAAGCATGCTGGAAACAACCTTCAGAAATTGGGTCCTCCAGCATTGAAGAATCAGATGGCGGGCATTGTGAAGGAGTGTGCAAGGTACATCAATGAGCATTGTGGAGGTCGGGGCATTGGTGGGGGTGGGGGTCCAAGTGGAGCGAAAAGTGGCGCCAATGCAGTGCAGAAGGTGGAGCAGCTCTTGAAGGAGATCAAGTCCAGGACTGAAGCATTGCAAGAATCCGGGCAGGCAATTCAGGCCCTGGAGGTAAGGAAAGGTAAAGTAGCCGATATTGGTCGGGAGTTGGAAGCTGAGGATGAGCGCCTCAATGAGGTAAAGGATGAGGTGCAGAAGAACAACAAGGGCCATGTTGCAGCCGGGGAGGTGACAGAGAAGGAGGAGTGTGACAAACAACAACGTCAGGTTAACAAAAGAATTGCAGCTAACAATGATCTTTGGGAGTCAAACCAGGCGTCCTTGGAGAAATTGAAGGTGACCTTAGAGCGTGACCGCACTGAGCAGGAGCGTCGGGAACACAAGCTGGAAACGCTGATGAAGAAATGGGCAGCTGAGAAAGCATCGCAATTCTCCATGAAGCCGAAACAGCCTGTTGGGATTAATGTGTCAGAAGTGGGTGTTGCTCTAGATCTGAACGTAGACGCACCATGTGGAAGCTGCTCGCATCTATTTGTTGCCAATTGTGCTGTTCCTTTCTCATATGGATGCCTGTTTCACCCGTGGTGCTTGTGGGGCGAACTAGTGTCTGGTACGTCCGTTTGTCCTCGTTGCAAACAAGTGGCGGAGCAGAGTTGGTTGGAATCATGGGGGTGTGAAGGTTTACAGCAAGTGGATTTGGGTTCTGTGGACAAAAAAGAAGAACGTACACCTCCGCCCCCCGATTTTGCTGTTCGGAAGAGAGCAGCTGTCGGAAACGCTCACTCTTCACCACCGGCGAAGCTTACTAAGCCGAGGGGGGCGAATAAGGGTGCATCGCCACCGATTGGTCCTCCCGAGGGTCCATCGCCCCTTGCCGGTAAGAGTGGAACGCATATCCCGTAGCTTATGCCTCCACTTCACCCAGTCCTACCATTTCCGTGCTTTGCTAACCGTAAGCGTGGAAGGCCATACACAGAAGCTGTTGCTGCAGCCATTACATGCCTCGAACTTCATAGTGCGTGTCCAATGTTCTTCGTTGACGAGAATTGAAATTGTTTTTGCTGCTTGAAGTTGTGTAGATTAGTTGGAATTTACAGAGATGAATCACTCTTTCACGTCCTCCAATTTGTTAGAAACGCGTTGGTTCTCTGTCCTAATTTGTGAATTTGCTCTGTTGATGTGGCATGCTGAAAACAGCAAATGAAACAATTGAAGCAAGGAGAAAGCTGGAAGAAGAAGCTGCCAACGCAGGAGTGACAGTTGCATCTCAGTCCAAGCCACACTCATCAAACGTCGATGGGATTGCTAACTCAGATGAAGACGAACTTGCTGTTGAAGAACAAGGAACTCCATCGGAGTCATCGAAGTCATTGGATGCCATTTCAGCCGAACTAGATGCGTGTATATCAAAATGCCTTGACTAGCTCGGGCATAGACATGTATTAGTGATCCCTCAACATCAATGTTCACACTGTTGTCCACTAGAGTTGCTTTCGACATGAAAATTGGGCTGAACACCCCAGTACGTAGAAAAAGCTACCTTGACAGAATTGAAAGCCGAATTGTTCCGACTGTGACCAAAAAGCTAAGTGTAGCACTAGTTCTGCTAAGTTCTAACTAACATGCTACTATTTGAAAAATCCACGGTGGTAAGACTTGTGCTACTGTCTGAGACCCTTCGTGCCTAGGGTTGATGTTAACATCTGGATGCCCCTCTCGCTGCAACCTAAACCGGAACTCTTCTGGAGCCACATCGCCTAGAGTGATAGAAACCTCTGTCCGAATGTGGGTCAGGTGCCAACTTCGACCAACTTCAAACGTTGCAACCATGACACCTTCAAAATAGCAACGAACAAACACCATCTCCTCTTCATATGTTTGGTCGATTTGTTCCCAGGTAACACCATCTCGTGCCAAACGCTCCCTTCCGTATTTGAAGTTCGTGTACAGAGTGGATCTTCCCAAATGGTATCTGTGCACAAGAACACGAGTTAATCAACCTATAATGCACACAGTACAATTGGAATCACCCTCAACCACACATTGTAATGGCCTTTGCAACAATGCAATGCTGTTGCCCATGCCCAGTAAGTTAGTGAGTTAGTGATTGTGGACAGAATTCTAGAAACACAGCAATGGAAAGGTATTGGCAACAGAGAGTAGGCATCAAAAGCCTTCTGTACCCAAGTGAGGACTGAGATCGATCAAACACACCTGAAAGTTACAGACAGCTTGGAAATTGTGCACTTAACTATATTTTTTGCAAGCACGATTTTTTGCTCCCACCCTGGGTCCATGAGACTCGTGAACAACTTGTCACTGGGGTTGTTTAGAACATACAGGGTAGATGTCCGTCTCATGCTGTCGCCATCTGGGACAAAGAGATCGACAAAAACATGTAGTGGAAGAAACCATTGCAGATGCCCCATGCGGCTCCCGGTGATGGCTTTAGTTACCGATTGGAAGTCCGCCCTAAACTTTGCTCTAAAAGCTTCGCTAGTGTGCATATCGGGAAGAGGCCACTCGGCATCAGTGAATGCTGGCAACAACAATGGCTCAATGCTGCCATACAAAAGACTTGGTGTAGGGGGAACATACACACGATTAGAGAAAAAAATCCCATTATTAAGGAGATCAGTGTAGGACCTTCCTGCGCGGGTGGCCTCACCAACATCGCTATGTAGAACGACAATGACTCCTAGTATAGAGCCCGGGTCCACCCAGTCCTCAAAGTATGACTGGTACAAAACTGTTACCAATAGCAAACACAACACAGAATTAACAACTATCAAGGATCAAGGTCAACATGAACTTGAGAATTAAACATATCTGCTAGAAATAAGCGGTGAATCAAATTGCAGTGGCTTCCAAGGCTTTTCAAAATCTCACAGTTGCAGGGAACTCGATCATGGCGTTCTTCTGGATCTAACAACACTTGGTGTCTTTCGTAGGCGTGTCTCACCAACACGGACTGTAGTTCTGGCTTGTTGGTGACAACCCTTCGCTTGTCCACCTTGAACCGGAAATCCACAATTTAAGCTTTGTATGACCCCCTCATGTTGTCACCTCCAAACCTGCGCGCCTCTATAGCTCAACTGCCGACCCTTCCTGGATTAAGCTTCATCCACGAAAACTTCTCATATTGTGTTGGAATCCACTCACCATCATCGTTGTGAGTAGTGTGCAAGGTGACTGCACACACCTAGGCACAAGGTTGATGATTTGCCATTGCCATTCTCAACTGTGCTCAAAGTCTATTGCAATCGGATCCTGGTTTGATTGGAGATGACATGAACTTGCAACCGAGAATTTGAACTCCAACGCCTGTACTTTCCCGCCAGGGGTACTTCCATCCATCACCCTCACGGGCGGCTCCACTACTTGTTTTAAGCACGGTAGAGTCGGGACTTGTACAAACCATGGTACAGACGTTGTCAACATCCAGTTTTTTATAAAACTACAAGGACCACTTTCATGATGCCACCTTTAATTAATGGTTTCCATCCAAGAATAGCTACTGGTCCAAACCCCTTCCCAATCTGATGTCACCACCTGAGGTTCCAACATGGACAACGCCATGTTGGAATTAAAATGGATTTTCCATTGTACCTTTTGGGAAAATAGGCCAATTTCTTTTTGGGCACTCCTACACTCCAATTCTCCTCTAATGCTTAAGTCAAGTTGGCTACATGCTTGAAAATTTTCACATCATTTGAAATTGTACTACATAAGATAGGAGGCTGTGAAACAGAGCGGGCATTAAGAATGGACCCTATAAATGGCTGTGAAATGGACATGAGTTGGTTCTGAAATTGACCAATGTAGTCATTGGATGAATGGCAACAAAAAAGCATTATTAATTGCAAGAGACAATCATTCTCTTTGCTTTACCCATTTTTATTTAGAATTGCAAGTGAACCATTTATGAAAGACCTAGGCTCACAAATAGGGATTTACAGCCCACCTTGTTTGAAAATTCATAAGTAATTCAAAAATGCTTAGTAAATATGAAACCACTTTGGATTGATTCCCCATCAATCTTTCTTTGTTAAAAAAATGAGCTAAAAAATAATCCTGTCCAAAGAAATACATGAATAAGGCGGACCAGCCCTTAGATGCTCCATTTCTGAGCCTCCTATCTTATAGGGAAAAAAATAATAAGTAGAAGTTACTAGAGAATTCAAAATACAAAATTCTTAAGAACTTAATTATGGAATTGAAAAATGCCAATCCCAATGGTTGCAATGTTGTAATAAATAATCTACATTTTTTGATTTTATTTTTTCAAAATATATTGAAAATTGAGTAAGATAAAGGACTTCAAAGTTTATTTTAGAGTACAAAATCCATAACTACCCGCAAACAAAAAATCCTCATAACTTTTGACTCATTAGTCAAAATGGAATGATTCAAAGCTTTTTACGTGTATGTAACTCTAGAAAACCAATTTCAAATTTTTATTTTTGAAAAAAGTGATTTTTCTTGATCTGCCCAGACTACCTAGTTACAAAAAAAGTTACATAGTAGGCCATAACTTTGGATTTATATTTCCAAATGTCATGAAAATTAGTGCATATGAAAGATGTTCCTCGCTCCCCACCTTTTGTTAAAATTTGGATAAAAAATATGGAAATCTCTAGTCACACGTACCTGCCCAAAATTTCTATGTAGCCAAAAAATGCATGTTGGTCATTTAGGGGGTAAGCAAGGACACAATGTTCTTGGGTTGTTGGAAACTAGAAAAAAGGTGGTGATTCAAGATCCCCTTTTGGTAGTGGGATACCTCACTTTTCTTCATTGTAGATCTCAAATTGGCAAAGTATTTCAGTGATTGATATGGTTGTCAATAGGGATTTGATTAATGTACAAGAATTTGTTTCTATTGGGTACCAAAGAATATTTGCATTGTACAAAGAAGAAGGAGAATTTCTAGCAACTACGTTGTTTGCTGTTAGCTTACATATTAGTTGATTTGTTTGAGGTCCCACAATTGACTCCAAGTTGCAAGTACAAGTGTAAATTGGTACTTTTGATATTCATGTCAACTTCTCAAAAATGACAAAGAGTAGGACCATTCCTATGCCATCTAATAGAGTCGCCATCTCAAGAAGCGAGGAGTTGGGATCTAAGCCAATGACAAGATTTTGAAGTATCGGTAAATTGAATGTTTTTATTTAATTTTCAATGCAAGTGAAGAGATTTCATTGCAAGACTGACTTGACTCCCCACCTTAAAATAAGAGATCAATCAGTTGAAAATTTCCATGAAGGTCTCTGGCTTGCAATCTGGAAAATCCATGTAAAACCGAGTTCTAGCCTAGAGTCAAGTCAGTGACCTATCATCATTATAATATATAAAACAATATAAAAGTCAAAATGAATATATTATAATAAGAGAAACATTTAATTAAACTGTCCATTTAAGGTGGTCAGGTCCTTCATACTGTAGCCCCATATGATTGACCACTGGAAGGCTCCAAATGCTCCATACAACCCGTGCCGCTAAGTTTTAGCCTCTCTACCAACTTTTATGCAGTAAGTACTTCAGCAAGCCAGCCAGCTTTTTTCCGACATGCAAGATCATAATAACTCCTATGAAATATCCACGTAGGCTATACCAGTTAGTACAGCTCACTTACCATATCTGAGGTAGCCTTTCTACGTTTGCAGTTTAGTGTGAGTGGCGGGTTCAATTTGCCATTGGGAGGAAGGGCCTACACAACCACAAAATAGGGAGCAAATTAATACTGTGGGCCCTCATACTGTCTGCGTTGGAAAGTACATGGCGTAGGGCTCCTCCCCAGTGCAGAGACTTCAACGCTCAGACAGTGACGGAGTCTTCTCCGAACAATGAAAATCTACTGTTCCAGTAATATCGTTACCCAGGTTCAGTTTCCTTGACGATCAACTGTAGATATCAAATCTACCAAGATTGAATGGTATTTCTGGCAAGCTGTCTGGAATTTGGGTGCAGTAAAACAAAATGTAGTAATCTTCAAATGTTTTCTTACTCAGCTAGGAATGACTTGCTGCGGGTACCATATACAACTTCTGATTTTCCGTGCTGGTCCAATCAGCAATCTTCATGTGCGTCAAACACCATCTGGGCCCAGAACAGCATTCCCTCACAGATTGTCAACCAAAGGACCAGTGCACATAATTTAAAAGGATTAAAAGATTAAAAAGGAAAGAAGAAATTAAGAATGAGAACTGAATCAAGTGTTTAAAACAGGGGATGTGTCTAAAATGAGAGAAATCTTAACCTTACAGCCAATTCTACAGCAGTCTGTTAAGACTTTTTCAACTTTCTACCCAGCATTGAGAGGAGGTTACAAAACAAAGCAGGAAGTAAAAAAGAATCCCAGGAACTGATTGAAGAGAAGTGGCACCAGGCAAATACAGTGGGTACTACTACTACTGAGCATAAGTCACATGTAGGAAGTGTCAGCTTTGAAGTACATCAGTAGTCATTCAAATCACTACCCATACCATAACAAAATAGTTCAGCTGCAATACACGTAATCATGCACAAGAGGTTGGACATAGTTGGGTCTCTTCCAATAATTACACTGGAACTAAAGCAGGACCCTGACACACGCATTTGCAACTGATGCATATCTCTGAGCAAAGGGGAACTATTTCTCAGTAAACTGATGGAAGTTGGTGAACACATGTGAAACTCTGAGCAGCTAAGAAATGAAGAGAAGTGAAAAAAATCTTAACAGGAAAATATAACATTAGCAGAAAAGCATCAGAATCTGGATCTATGTCGTCGAATCATATCATACAACTGCTGAATTGAGCAACAGCATAAAAAAATTCTAATGGGTTTCAGATTTTAGCATGCATTCAACATATTGATTCTAGTGGTGAATTATACGAGCGATTCAAAACTGCAGACATTAGAAATCAAACGCACCTTCACTGATTGCATGATCTGACTCCCTCTTCCTTTCTACCTAAATACTACCCACTCAATAGAAAGGCCAGAACACTTGAAAGTTATACCTTTTAGCAGATCCAGCCTCTTTCCTCTCCGTTGCACAAAAGTAGTTTGTCTCGAGCCTTCGGCCTATTCTCCCTCAGCTTTTCGACAAAGTTAAAAGAACGCTGCACAAAGATACGAATATGTCAGCAAAAAAGTGAAATTTCGAAGAATGTTAGAATTAACCTCATAACACACTCCCAGAGGACCGAAGAAAACATCCCGTACTTATCGTACATCACTAGGAGGTCGGCAATGAGACAATGCAAATGCCATCGAATCTCTACACGAACTCAAAAGTCGAATATAGCTCTTTCGAGTTGCAAGCCTAAACACGATTCGAACTAGTGCATTCACAATTCCGATATTGGGTGTTGTGTGCATCAAACGAGCATCCAACCATAAATGAGTGACACATACAGAGGATAAGAGCAGGGTGTACCTTCGTCAGAATCATGAGGACCAGGAGACGCTTCAGGATGCTAGTGGATGCTCATGCCGTTCATAGCAGGGAATGTGAGACCAGCACACGAGCCATCATTGAAAATTAATGTGGTTCAATTCAACAACTTCTGGCAGTGTCTTTGGATCAACTGCATAATTGGGGTTTCGTACAAATGAATTGATAGGTTAGAATAAGCTCAAAATGATTGTCTAAGAGCATGGCTTTCAATAAAAGAATGCGGATGATATGTGCCAGCAATGCAGGACAGTTTAACTTCCAGAAAGCACAAATTCTAGGAGTGCACAATTTACAGAACCCTAAAGGACCAAGAAGTACGACTTGAGCCTCATGTTTTTCTAGCAGTCCTGAGTAGGTCATATGGAAACTATCTTTTATTAAATTTCACTTGTTACTTAACCAACCCATGCAATGTTCTTCAACGATTCTGGTGAGGCCTCATCTGAATTACGATTTTCACAATGTGATCAATAAAAATTGTCATCTTAAAACCACGACTTTTTGGTTAAATCCCTTGTGGCTTGAGAAATCTGTTATTTCTATTCAAGTCGCAGTCGATGAGAATATTCGTGCTAATGTCAAGAGGAGTTAAGCAAGGTTGAGAAAAATAACCTGAGCACTGATTTTCACGCGGCCAGTGGGCAGGTGGACTGGACGGCGGACTGGATGGTTTCCATCGTCATGACCGAAATTCGTCTTGAATGTCGAGCCACCAAGTGCTTGGCCTAGTTGTTGATGACCCACACAAATTCCAAAGCCTGGGACTTAGCCATCCAAAGCCTGGGACTTAGCCAACCAAATCCTGCACAATTTTAACGGCATAGGGAACTGCGGACTGGCCACCAGGTCCATTGCTGAAAAGCATACCATCCGGCTTGAGATTCAAAACTTCTGAAGATAGATTCGTGGATGGAACAACCGTGATTTTACACCCATCGGAGGCAATACTCCTTAGAATATTCTTTGCACCAAAACCATATGCTACCATCTAAAACACCATCACATAAGTCAACAGTTAGAACAAGATGGTCAAATATTCTCTAGGGCGTTACCACATTACAGGCAGTATCACTCAGGCTCAGTCCACATGGCATAAAAAGTTCTTCCTTCTTCTGCATTTATGTTTTTTTCCAAGATATAGTGTTTTTGGACAACTGGTACAGAATTGATTGTCTTGCCATTGTTCATGAACCACATAGAATGCTTGAAAGGGAAAGGAGGGACTCCTCAATCTGTCTTGCTGTTCCTCCACTGTGGTAACACCATGCTCTCATAGACCAATGACATGCCCACTTCATTGTCTTGCTTCTAGAGTGATAAGCCTCTTAATAAGTCTCGAGGACGGTCTCTTCACTGAAGCAGATGGCAATTACATCAACTCAATAACCATGATAACAGGGCAAGGCCTATTGATCCATTTGCTTTAGACACGTCTACCGATAAATCCTTAAGCACCAGGTATGAAAATATCAGGCACTTACATGGAGCCTCTGAACGCCAGAATCAGCACTAAATTCCCACTCCAAGTCGGTATTATCTTTCAATTCATAACGTTTGCTGCGGCTCAAATCAGTTATCATATCCTTACCTGTTCAATCCCCACGTACATTGTCAACATATCCACTGATCACCTTAAAATGCACAGAAACTATCCACGTGGATCATATCACAGATGGCCACGAGCCAATATGTCGAAACACTTGATAACCTCCCAAATTCGGCCAGTTGGTTCATCCCACAGGCTCTTTACACGTATTTCAGTCTTCCAGGAAACCTAGTCTAAATAAAAATAAAAAATACAATAACCTGGCTTTCTCAATCCTTTTGAATCTGGAAACTCTGATCGTCAATGACTTGATCAAATGAAACTTGTCCCAGTGGCGATCACATCAAAACTAGATGGTCACAAATCCTGCCAAAGTCGTGATGCCTTAATGACCATGTAAAATAACCCACTCCCAGTATAGATCAACTCTTGGGAAAAAGTTGCATGTACTTTCGCTAGCAGAGAGGTTGACAAAATATAACAAGCAGCTAATTGCAATTGTCTCTATCTCAAATAGATATGTAGTAAAACTCCAATCAAGCTGCCATCTTCTCGTAGGCGCTTAGTAATAGCTCGAGTGTCTATATCCGCTGCAATCACCATCACATGCAGAGACACCTTACAATGAACATTTGGGTAGGTTGACTGCAATTAAATTTAAAAAATCGATTAACAAAAACGAGATGAATTCCTTATGTGCATGCAACACATTTGCCAAATACAAGCTTGACAACTGGAGGAAATATCAAGCAATATGAAATTATCACAAAAAATGACGGGCCTTGAGAAACTTACGCATGCCCATTACAATACTCATCCCTAAATATTCAGAAAGAGTTCCTGAACGTCGCCAGTTCGACATCCTGATATCAACGCAGCTGTCCATTAGAAAGTAAGAAAAGGATCGTCACCCAGCAAGACTTAAATCAGCTTCCTGTGAACAAATCCAAGTGGATTGAACCACAAAAACTAATTTTAGAGAAGAAATCATATGAGAAAGGCAATATATTTATCGGCAGGTTAGATGTGCTTGCTCCGAGCTACTAACACATGCCTTCTAATTATAACAATGCAAATAAATATTACATATACTCAATTCGTTCAACAGACACATGACCAAATCAAGTACAGTACAGTTCAAAATATCGCATACAGATAAAAACTCAAGGATAAGGTCTTTCAGGTTGTAAAATGTGGCATTGGGTAGAAAACCTGAACCAAAAATCTTAAAAGGTGGACACTCCTGGGCCAAAATTTAAATTTACACTGCGCAAAGATGACAAGGGAAATATACTTACTGGTCGTAAAGGCTGCAAATGAACAAGTCACCAGTGAAGCTCTCACTAGACTCCACATCATCTGCAGAATAAAATAAAAGAAGCTTAGACTTTGAAATGCACCTATTAGTTGTGCAGAGCTGATTTCCTTAACATAATGCCAATGCCATGATCAGGTTTCAAAAAGTAGCACATCAAAATCGCACTTTGAAAAAGAAGAAGAAGAAGCTTCAGAACCAGTACCCAGATTAATCCCTGTATTGTCAACATAAGAATGAGTCATCAGCACAAGCTGCCGGCGTAACTAGGATCTGTCAAAATTTCTTGATCCCTTTCAAAAACAGTAAAGACGTTACAAAATGATCCCCAGCAGCTGCACTTGAGTTTACAATCTACAATTACCTAATGAACACACTGCCCTACATGCGACATCCTAAAATCTTGCATGAGTGCATATTCAGTTTGAGAATGTACACCATCTCGAGAATTCGAGATTCTTAATAAAAGAACCCGCGTCAGTTTTTCGTTATCTACCGATAAAATATTGAATCCTCGTACTTCTGCATATAGGATCCAAATAAAGCACTCATTGGTGTATTGGAACCCCCTTTGATTTTCTCTCAAGAATACATAAAAATTTGGCCATTACATCAATCATAAATAACTACCGTATGCTCAGCACTGAAATTGTCCCTTTTGCCTGGGTGAGGGTACTTCCCAGTCAATGAATTGTTAAAAACTACCTCATCCAATTGAGTGCCAGTAGCTTTAAAGGATTTTCTTCGCCATCCTCAGCACTAGATGTCATGTGTCCTCCAGGCCCGATCAACTGCCACCAATAAAAATTAATATTAACATCTTTAAGTTAACGAAATTAAGTTAACGTCATTGTTCAAAATTCTGCTTAGAAAATCAATTTATGATTCAAATTTATGAATCACGCGGAAACCCTAATTGCAAGAGAAAACCCTAACCCTAAACCCTACAAAATCTGCACCAACACTTCTACTCCCACAACTCCGCAACAAACCATACACACCAAGAGTCGCTCCTAAACCCTGAGTTACGTCCCCAGAGATGAGTACCAGTCTCCGGCGTCCCATTCACAACAGTAGTGACTTGCACAAAGCTCGCATGGCGTTGCGAGTACGCGTTCGAAACCACTGTTGCTACTGTCAATTGCAGGCGACCGGCCGCAGCCGAAATCAGAGAACAACGCCGAAAATGGAAGCGAAGTGGAAGGGGATATCTCCGCCAGTTCAATTGCAGCGGTGACCCCCATGTGCACTACCACTTGCATGCTCGTGCTCGTGGCTATCGATCGCTCACTCACTCTCCAAAGAACAATTGTAACAAAACAAACCCTGAAAAACTGTCCACCACCACTCTTGCTCGAATTGCAACCGAAAAATTTCACGAATTGGAATCCTGGGAAGCTCCTGGACGACCTAATGGGTCCGTGTCCTTTGAAGTGGAGCGAATTTGGAGGAGTGGAGGTGCTTCGTGGGAAGTTGAAGAGAGGCTCGTGAGCTACCGACAGTCGGAGATGGCGCTCTCAGTTGGGGCCATGAGAAAGCTCAGCACTCAACAAAACAGTGCACATTGAAAATTGTAGATGTTCTAAAATCGATTCTTGAGTGGAGGTAGATATTAGGGGTTGTCAATCTTGGAAGAATGAGGACGTGGCACTATCTCCTTGAGTTATGGAGGGTCCATTCCAAGGCTGTTCTTTTTGGTGATAATTTGCTACATCTATCAAAACTATCACCAGTCTGGTTTTGTCCCTCCAAAAATTGACCTTCGTTGTGAGGCCAACGGAAAGGACATGAGTCCAAAAAAGAAGCCCTGGTCCATTCTAAGGTTGGCTTCACATCATAGAGAGGCAGGAAGTCCAAAAGGCAACTACACTTCAACCTCTCAACAATGAAAAGTAGTCCACGTATACGACACATTGATAAAATTGGGATGACAGGAAGCGCTTCAAAGTATTGTAAGCATGGTAAGCACCTTTCTGGCTGAAAACCTGCGGAAGAGTTTTGTTGCCAATGGCAAACCACATCAGCTACTTTTTCATCCATGTACTTCTTTCATGCTGCTCTAGTGTGAAATCCCACTCCCATACTCAACCAATAACAATGAAGAAATGCTATTGCTGTCCATCTTCTTATTGCTCATGTGAAGCTGACTTAAAGATTGAGAATATTTGTTTTGTCTCCTTCTAGAGGTAAAGAATGGGTGTGAAGAAGTTTTTGCAAGCAAAGTGTCTTTTTTGGAGAAGATGTAACAACCCTTATTGATTAAGTGGATGTACCTCCACCTTAGAAAGTTGCGTGAGTCTAAACATAAACTGTCATATATGGTTAGTTTCATTACTCTATTATCAAACTTCAAAATTGTGTAATGAAAACTTGCATGAAAACTTGCATTTTGCTTTGAGGGATATTGAAAACTCACTGACTTAAACAAAGAATATGTAGATTTGGTAATACTTTGCTAACTTTGGAGATTATAAGTCTATAGAACCTATTGGATCTTTGCTAATGTTGACATCCTTGATGCCAAGAGGCCATGCTTCATCTATACACTAGTAGAAAATTCAATTTTTCTGTTTTTCTACTAGTGATACCTCTCTGATGCCACATGTGAAGTGGTTGCTTCCTTACATAGAACTAAGAATTAAAGATGTATTGTTTGCCTTCAAAAGGCCTATTGAATAGGTATGTTGTTGTCATGCAACGACCCTATAGATCTTTGTGCAGATTTTTTGCAATAGCACATGCCACAAATAGCTCATTCTGTATCGTGCTCCAAACACATGTGCATAATCGCTTTGATAATGAGAGGTTTATGTCATTACCCAAAGTTGTTCCGGACGACCTTTTAGAAGGGGCTTGAATATTTGTATGAATTTTTTTTTCTTGATACACATGGACAATTTCCATTGCATAAAGGAAATAGTACACAAAACCTAAGGACCTTGTCCCAGTGGAATTTTACGTTTTCTACAAATAATAAAACACAAAAGAAACAAAGAATTGAAATCCCATTTGGCAATACCAAACATTTGTATGAAAATTTGTATTGCCAAAGTCTCCAAATTCCAAGACAATTAAAGCCGCAAATTTTTCAATTAATTATCACGAGCCCCTTTTTTTTGCACTATGTGGCTAGATTGCACCATTTCAAAATAATTTTTTGCTTTTTGCTAGATAAAAGTAATCTTTTTTTGCCAGAATTTTTTCATTTTCATTAAGAATGTGGATGAAGTCACCAAATTTGGATGAAAAAATGCATGAACATGATTGAAAAGTGTTCATTAGATGGCATTTGAGGGCATTAGCGTGGCACGGTTTTGCCTACATCAACCAGTGGTTATCCTGCGTTCTCGTAGTCTAGAAACGTATGATAACTTGCAGTCTTTTGAAGGCCTCAAATGTCATCTAATGTTTGGGTCCAAAAGATGACTGAATGTAGAAATACAATGCTTCACCAAATTAAGTGATTGCCATATTGGCACTTTTTCAAAAAGTAAAAAAAAGGGCTAGTTGTCACTCATAGTTCTATTTGTTTACTAAAATTTTAATATATTGTAGTACATATAGTATAGACATGCTTTAAATTGGGAAGTTCTCTATGAACTAATTGAAGCAATTCTTCATGTAATAATTTATGCCCACTTTATAAAATCTTTCAATTTTAGTTGTGTTTTCAAAACAGAGACTATAAAATAGAAAACCAAAAGGTCATAATAGTCCGTATATGTTGCCTTTAGTAGATTCCTTGTCTAGTAGTCTAAATTTCCTTTGCCAGTGCAAATTGGGATGTGTATTTTAGAGGTTGTGGTAAAAGATTGATTGCCTTTCTTCTTATTTGCATAGGAATCTTTTTATAGAATTAGAACATACCATTGTATAACTAGGCAATGGTCCTCCCTATTTTAGGAAGATATAATGCTATGCTAGATATCTAGGAGGGGCTTATCGATTAATTCAAAGATTGTGGTTGGCTCAATAGGCATACAAGACAATTTTTGCACTATAGGGGCCTTTTTTTAAGGATGTTAGTATTAGTAAACAATTTTATGGATTAAGAATTCATATAAAAAGAATTAAGTTTCTTGTAACATACTCTGTTAAATCACTTAGATTATTTGCAAGATTTTAGACAATGAATTTTGCTATGTATAAAGTTGAAGAGAAAATTAAAGCTTTTGAAGTCCCTCCTACTTTACTATTTTAGAAACCCAAATTAAGCGTGTATCTTCAATATTGTGGTGACATGGATTCTATTGACCTTCAATGGACTACTAATTGATTGTTGTAACTTTGTCTAGACAATAGTGTATATATTATTTTTAGATGTACTCTTACAATAGGGTTGGAGTTAGTTGATGTACAACAACAAATTTGTGACTTGTTTTAATTGGATTCCAAAGGGCAAATGATAATTAGCACCTTAACAAGCTCATGAGCTCCATCGCATTAGGAATTTATAAGTCAACTTGATTGAAGTGAAATTATTAAAAAGAGAACAAACTACATTAAATTTCATATGTAGTGCGTCATAAGAAATTTATTAATCAACCTGACTGAAGTGAAATTATTAAAAAGAGAAGAAATTACATTAAATTTCATATATAATGCATTATATGTAATTGTCTATTACAACACATCTCTATACAACTCAAATGCAAGCCAGGGGCACTAATGCTAGGGGCATGCATTCAAAATGCACCCACAAGTTGTTACCTTATCTAATTCTCTCCACAATGTCAATTCTTTAATTAGTCTTATGACAATTTTTAAATTGTGCAAGAGCTTTTGAAAGTCCATGTAGTTGTATAGAAACAAAATTAAAGCATACAAAAGTAACCACCACATTTGACTATTAAAAAGGTTGAACAACTTAATGAATTTTGCTTGGCAAAAGAATGGAAGGAGAAAAACACTGACGAGGTTGAACCCTAGAACCCTTTCTTTAACCCCTAAAGGACCATTGTCCCTTCGGGGGAGAAATGGAATTTTGGACAAGTACCTACGGGCTAAATTTTTGTTGTAATTTTTTGAAATTTTTTTTGGAGATAGGAAAATCGATAAGCTTCGTAGGAATATAAGTTTTTTTTCAGTCGGTGCCTGGGAAAAAAAGTTATGCCCAAATAAATTTGCAAAAAAAATTTCATTTGGATTTTTTATGAGAAAGTTATGGACAATCTTGTTTTTCAGGCAATTAGAGCATCTTCTTGAAAAAAATAACTTGCAGGATTCATTTTGGAATGCAATTTTTGCAATTTTTCAAAAAAAAAGTTCCACATGGTTTAGTTTTCATGCTAAAACAATCTTACCATTGGAATTAGTGCATTTTAATATTTTAGATTTTCCTTCTATCTTGTACCTACTTCTACTAAACAATTTTTTTTAAGAATGAAAATTAAGTTTTTTTGAGTTCATTTTTTTTTCCTAGACTCTCAACTCAATTCTCCACTATAAAGATTTAAAGCTCGAAACTCTGTAGTGCAAAAAACTTAAGTTAAAAATGTTCAAAGTCAAAAAATTTAGTTCCGCAATGTGCTGAAAAGCTTGTTTTTTTCACTTCAAACGCAAATATCTTGCAATCTGTGCGGTCAAAAATTCTGAAATTTTTTCCACACTCTCATACTAGTTAGGTGTAAGATCCTATGGTTAGATGTGCAAAAAAAACAATTCTTAATTTTTTTTACTCTTTGCTCTAGAAATGGCAGTTTTGAGAGTTTTTTGACAGAAAAAAGG